>JAKCPI010029851.1:0-12185 GCA_023213315.1 Euborellia annulipes | reverse complement strand
AAATTCTGAATAGAACAATTTTGTAAATTTGAGTAAACTTGAATTGATAATAATAGAAATTCGTCACGTAAAATAGAAATCTGGTGTGACTGGTCGCAAAGTACACAACATTCTTTTACCCTTCGGGGAGACTCACAGTCTTTTTTAATCTAAAAAATAATTGATTTTGAATTTTAATCAAAATCGTTGGAGCGAATTTTGAGTAAATCGAAAAAACTGGAAAGTAAATCAGTAAAGTACTTGTACTCTTTGGTCGATTTTGATTAAAGCTTATTTTCACACCCTAGGGAGGTGCCTAACTGATTTATAAAATTTCAACCTCCTAGCTTAATTTGAAAACAGACAGTCACTTTTTTGGATTCAGGGGACCTCAAAACGTGTATATCCATCAAAATCTCGACATCGAATTTTTGACATGTATCCATTACTTTCTCTCTCTATATATTAACATATATAGAGGTAAGAGAAAGTAAAAATTCAAGAAAGAGAAAGAGAAAATGTTTTGTAAAGACTAAAAGTCTAATTTAAAATTTAATTATTGTAATTTGAACAAATCACATTTTTGAGTAAATTAAATTAATTTGATGAAAAAACTATTAGAAATCAATTCAAATTTTTGATTTGATTAATTTACTCAAACTAAATTTTTACTCTGTCATTTTAGTTCGTGCCAAACTCTAGAGATATTAATTAAAATCTCTATGTTAAATTTTTTTGCGATCTCAATATTTCCAATCTATGCAAACACGTGGGTGGCTATAATGATGATTTATTATAGACCACTTTTACTTTCTCGTACCCTATATATGAAATATATTTTACCCTTTCTCTTACCTATGTATATATGTAATATATATAGAGAGAGAAAGTATTTTTTTATATATTATAAAAAACATTCACACTTTTTCTCATTCACACTCACATTCACACACTCATTCACACAGTATTTTCGGCAACTTAGGCCATTTAAGACTTTAAACGATATCCGTTATTGATTATTAAACATATTGGGGTCCAGGCATTCTTATTTAAGCCATTTGATATCCAAATGCCTTAAATAAAATCTTCGGACTGCCTGGGGTCCGAACCCGCGACGTTCGGTATAGAAGGTAGACACGCTACCAACTACTCCAAGCCCCGTGGGCTATAGAGCACTTTGATTGTTTTTATAGATAGTAAAAAATTTTAATAAATCAAACCCGCCCTAGGCTCATTGCTTGTATCGGTATAATAAGAGCCTAATTACATAAAAAAAGAAACAATTTTAGAAATGTTTGATTTGGAAATTAATTTCATTTTAGACTAAATTAAAAAAAAATTTAGTTTAATTCATTTTTTATACTTTTAGTCCTCCTTTGCACCATAAAATCACCTCCGATTGGGCTGAAACTTTCTATTTTTATGTATTTCAACAATCTGTCATAGTTTTTATGGGTAAAGCCTTAAAAAAATCTAGAACATTGAAAATAACAGCCACTTTAGGGGATTAAACTTTAATTTTCTCTATATCGAATAAAACTAGAACTGATGGGGCGAAATTGATGGTATTTTTGGAATCCGTGCTACCCACATACTCCGGTACCAAAATCACTGTTGGCCTGTATTATTGTTATTTTTACTTGTTATCGCAGAGCAATTTCTTGACCAAATTAAAAAAAATTTTACCACTATTCTAATAATTTAAAATTTAAAATAATTTTTAATTTTTTAATAATAATAATAATAATAAATGATTTTTTTATTTCATAAGATATAACAATATAAACATTTTGTTTTAGTTATATACTTTTTCTTTTGCCCCGACTTCGAACTTGGATTGGTTCCTTGTTCGGGATTTATCCGTTTTTATTTTGGCTACTTTATACTTTTTGAAGTTAGAATTAAAAATAATTTATAAAATATTCATATACTTACATTAACAAAATGAAATATTCACGATAAAAATAATTTTCTTTATATTATACTGATCGGAAGTGCGATACGTCATCATTTTGTCATTAAGCCAAAAGGACAATCACTGGTAGATAATTAGAGGGAGTCTGTCCGTCTAGCCTCATCGATTAGCGAACAAGAGGGTCGGAAATGGAGACAATCAAGGCATTCCGGTCAAAAAAGGAGGGAAATTCGCACCCCATCTCAAGGGGGCTATCAACCCCTCGGCATGACTCACTCTCTTTCCTTTATTGGTATGCATGTGGCTAAGCTATTTGTCCGTCTAATGGATACAAATGCTAGAAAAAGAGAGAGAGAGTGAGATGAGAAGAAAAAAAAATAAAAGACTAGGACTTCATCAACTCGAAGAGCTTAACGTACTCCCTCGCTAAACATCGCCTGGCGGGGATTAAGGTACACTCGACCGCAAAATTGACTAGACATCCTGCCAGAAATTAATATCTCAAGTGGAATATTGTATAGAGTGAAGAGAGAGAGAGAGAGAGGAGAGAACAACAACAAGTTAAGTAATCTCCTAGACAACATCTTAGAATATTATTTAGAAAGAGATGGAGAATCCGACTTGGCTCAACTATTCTATTTATTGTGTAGAATTATATTTATTTTATTCTTTTTATTTAAACTGAAAAAACGTGAACATATCATACAGTAATGGAAAAGTTTTTTTTTGAAAATGGAAAAAGAAGAAAATAAAAGAAAAATGTTGCAGGCATTGCATTACTTTAATGATTTGAAACAATTGTTTCAAGCCCAAGGGAATTGGATCATCACAGAGCTAAAAATACTATTTTCATTGAAATAAGTGCGTGGTTTAATTATTTGAAATTTATAATAGTTTTAATTATGTAAATGTAACTATTATCTGGAACTGTGTCTTCGGCGATACTTATATTAATTGGTCGATGTTATGCACGATGGAACCAAGCGCCATTAACCTAAAGCTGAGATAGGGGCATTTCATTGGCACAATTGTAAACAAAACCAATGGCAATGACTTATTTTCTTGTTTAATACAAAAAAAGAGTAATACTGTTGTGATTTAAGATCTACCTCCTTATTCAATTGAATAAATAATCTTCTTTTTCCCTACAAAGTCGGGCTTATCTCAATTTGATTTTAATGGCGCTTGGTTCCTTCGTGCATAACATCGTCCAATTACTAATATATATTGGACATATTTATTTATACCATTTGGAATACAATGGACCACACCATATTGGACCTCCGAAGGCGGGCTTTGCGATTAGTTTTAAATAAAAATTAAGTAATTTACGGTACTATTCTTTATAACTTTCACTAAATATTTTGCAAAAATATTAATAATACTTTTCTTTGAGTCTATTAGTTATAAATCTTCTTAGGGGAATTTTATTTTTTTATTATCATTTCCCCCTTTAATCTTTTATTTAAATTATTAGTAAGTCGTTCACCCCACAACCATCTTAATCGATTTTAAAGAAAAATCAGGAAATTCGTATTCAAAATTTCATAATAATGATCAATAAAAAAAGAAATAGTGCAACAAAATTCTATTACTGTACATTTCTATTCAAATGATCCAATTCCATATCAAACTATAAACTATAATTTTTTGATTCAGTATTTTGTTTTTACAATATAAATCTCTTTTTAGGGTAGGTCTATTATCTCTTAAAGCTTTCCCTCGAATTTCTGACCGTACACTCAAAAATTCTTAATTAAACTTGTTGAAGCCCTCAAAATTGCCAGTAAACGATCTTTCGTGGTAGAGGTAAAGGTCTTGTGACTATGCGAAAGTTACGTATTTATAAACTTACCGTTTAATTATCCACCTGGCAATGACGGATTTGCTAGCTAGAATTATCGAAAAAATTGGATTGTAGTTTGTTCTAAGCTGTGCCTCCTAATATCTGACATTTAATTATTTATTTTTACTGATTAAGAGCCAATTAGAATGACGAAATCACATACCATTTAGCTTTTCATAAGATATAATAGAGAACAAATATTGTATAATATCATTTTGTAAAGTTTAAACAATTTATTACTTTCTCTTACCTCTATAATATTATTGTTTTTATATGTGTTAATATATATAGAGAAAGTATTGGATTCATGTCAAAAATTCTATGTCGAGATTTTGATGGATATACAAGTTTTGAGGTTCCCTGAATCCAAAAAAGTGGTTTTCGGGACATGGTCTGTTTGTCTGTCTCTGTGTGTGTCTGTATTCACTTTTACGCATGAAGGAATTGAGCTATGAGGCTGAAATTTTATATATAAGTTAAACACTCCCCGGGAACGTGAAAATAAGCTTTTAATCAAAATCGGTCAAAAAGAACTAGTACTTTACTGATGTAGTTTTTCAGTTTTTTTTTCGATTTTCTCAAAATTCGCTCTAACAATTTTGATTAAAATTCAAAAATCAATTATTTTTTAGATGTTCTTTCAAATGTATATTCTCGTTTTGCCCTCAAAATCGCTTGAAGCACTCTTTACTCTTGTGCTTCATAGAGAAGATAGGAGAAATGGTTGCCATGGTAACATAATATGAATATTTTCCCAAATTTATGAATTTGACATCCTAAATTCTAATATATTGGCGGAAACTAAATATATGTCGACATGAAAAATCTGATGTGACAAGCACAGAACACAACTTTGTGTTCTGCGCTTTTGTTTTTTATATTACTGAAACAAACTGACCGCATCACATTAAGATATTCTCCATGTCAAGTATTCTTAACGAGACAGTTCATTGTTCCAAGACATGCTCAGTTTGCATTCTTTCTTTGAGTCATTAATGTCAAAACTAACACGTTGTGACTATTCTGAGTGGGGACTTTCATGGAAATAATACTTAGGAGGTTCCCGTTTCCCTCCTCAGGAGAAGGAATCTCAAATAGAGTTGGTTTATTTTTTGCATTGAGATGGATTTAAACTCGAGTTGTCTTCGACTCACTTAACATTATAAGTTTAACTGCTTTATTCCCTGGGCTAATTGCCTTCTCAATCAGTTTGCATTACTATTTAGGAATTTTATAATATAACAGATCTCATTGCTCGCTTGGTACTTTGTTTACATAAAACAAAAAACTTTAGTGTAAGAATACCTCTGCCTCGTTGCGTTTTTAAGATCGTATTCTCACATAAAACACATAATTTCAAAAATGCTTTCAATTCATGGATATTCAAAACGTCTAGTATCATCAAAATCTTGAAGCCGAATTTTACGTCGATTTAGGTATATAAACGAGAAAGTAAAAAATGGTATGAATTTGAGATGGAGAAAAAATATAAAATAATGTTGAATATATAATTTCAATACTAGAGTCGGCATCACAAGTATCTGATATACTCGAGCCTTGAGGTTAGGCAACCAAAATGCTTGTCCGTCGTTCGTGTTGCTTTTAAAATAAACTTTTCCCCTTCAGTTGCATTAAAAAAAGATGATTTATATTGGTTTGGTTGACTAAGCTCAAGGCTCCACTCTCGAACACTTCAGGCATTTGTTGGCACCGACTGTAATTAGCACCATGAAAACCTTTCGTTCGAGGATCAGGCATTTTTTCGCTACAAATTTGTCATTTCGCTCCTCTTCGTTGATTAGACTTTTTTACATAGACATTACTATTTCTGTTTAATAGGCTATTAAATATTTTAAACATCCCTTTCTATTTCACAAAAGAACGCTTATATTGTACATAGACCGTACATTTGCTCCTTATTTAAAGAATATAAAATATCAAACTTATTTAAGCAAACGTAGTGGGATTATGATATCATCCAGAGGTGTTTAAATAAAACCAAACAGGCCGATTTAGTAGGGATAATATCATCTCTATATTCCCCCCCTCTCTTTAGAGTTGAAAAAGAAATAAAAAAGATTCTCGCTTTTCTTCCTAATTTTACTCTCTTCTATTTCGATTAGGGAGAAAGCTTAACTTAAAAATCGTACGAATGGGTTGCTTACTCTCTCAGAATCAGGCCGATATAAATCTTTATCGAGATTATTTGCATTTGACTAAGCTCTAAAAGCGTTTTGATAGGAGTCCTCTTCTTTTTAATATTTTAAAAAGCGCTAAAGAATAATTAAAGGAATAAATAAATGAAGTAAATTCATGAGGTTTACTCGAATTTTTGTTGCAGTTGTGAAAAAAGATTATTTTGTAGAAAATTAACATCGAAGATTTTTAGTGGAATGACGACTGAATTACTATTATTCAGTATTGTATAATTATAATTACAACAATTACACAGTACTGTATAATTGCAATAATTATTGTGGCGTGAATTTTTCAGTTTTTTATTTATATTTTTGGTCTTTTTTATTTTTATTTTAAGTTTGGAAGGGGAGGGGCAGCTATTATACAGTACTGTATAATTGTATTTCAGTCGTCATTTCAATAAAAATCTCCGAGAATAATTTTCTAAAAAATTTTTTTTTCCACTTGCACCAACATGTGCAAGAAAAATTGGAGCAAACCTCCTAAATTTACTTCAAATATTATACGTTCTAGCTTTATAAGCATGGGCGTATTCACCTCAAAACGGAAGGGGAAGGGGGGTTAATTGTTCTTCTCTTTGTTGAAAAAAATATTTTTATTTAATGATTGTGTTAAATTCCTATTTTTGTCGCTTTTGTATACCTGATATGATTATGACATTCTATAAATGGAGTTGAAATTATTTGTTGAATAATTTTCTCCATTTAAAATTTTATAATTAAAAAGAAAGAAAAAATTATGAAATTGAGATCACTGAATAGATATCAAAGGGTTTAGGATATTCCCGGAATAGACTATTCGAGCGAATCGATAATTTCGATTGTGTCTTCTTTCTCATTTTCTCTAACTCTTTTGGAATAATAACGTTGTTAAATTTCGCTAAAAAAAAATTTTTCTCTTATTTTGTTTTGATTCCAGAATTGTTTTCTTTTTAAAATTTTGTTTTTATTGTGAATTTTTACTTTTACTTTCTCTTACCTATGTATATATGTAATATATATATAGAGAGAAAGTATTGGATTCATGTCAAAAATTCGATGTCGAGATTTTGATGGATCTTCACGTTTTGAGGTCCCCTGAATCCAAAAAAGTGGTTTTCGCGACATGGTCTGTCTGTGTGTGGGTGGGTGGGTGGGTGGGTGTGTGTTCAATTTTAAGGATGAAGGAATTGAGCTACGAGGTTGAAATTTTATATTTAAGTTAAACACCCCCCGGGTCCGGAAAAATAAGCTTTTAATCAAAATCGGCCAAAGAGTACTTTTACTATATACTATGAGAAAAAAGTGTGAATAAATAAGAAATTATATATAATATTTAAGATATTATACATATCGCGTACGTGAGCCGCGAAATTTATACAATTAAATATTTACTAAATTCATATATCCGAAAAAATAAGGGTGTGCCGCCGGGAGTCGAACCACGGATCCACCGATTTGCGCTCAGTGTGCCCTTACCCTAGTCCGGTACTAGTGGTAAGGGCACACTGAGCGCAAATCGGTGGATCCGTGGTTCGACTCCCGGCGGCACACCCTTATTTTTTCGGATATATGAATTTAGTAAATATTTAAAAGTGTGAATGTTTAAAAAAAAAAAAAAAAAAAAAACACTCACACTTTTTTCCCACTGACACACACATTCACACAGTCTTTTCGGCAACTTAGGCCATATAATACTTTTTACGATAATCCTTATTTATGAATATATTTATTTGGGGTCTAGTCATTCTTATTTAAGCAATTTGGTATCTAAATGCCTGGGATCCGGACTCGCGACCCTTGGCATAGAAGGCCAGCACGCTAGTTACTACTCCAAGCCCGGGGGCTTTATACATTTTATATCTTGAATTCTAATATATGCTAGGTCGACACAAAAAATTATGGGGTGACAAACACAACTTTCGATTACCGAAGGTAAGAGAAAGTTGTGCTATGCGACCAGTCAAACCAGATTTTTTTAATATTATTTTAGAATGTTCGTTAAAAAAAATATTACAAACCTAAGAAGAGAGAAAGAGGGAAGTAGGTTAATACTAAAATCTCTGGCTCTCTATCACGATTAAAATAGATTGGCTAATTTGGCATGAATTTTTTAAAACTAGAAAGAAATATTGTTTAATGAAATCTGATAAAGTAAATAATTCTTTCTATTTTGGAAGCATTAATAAATAACATTCAATTTAGATAAAGTTAAATATATAAAAAAATAAACTTAAAATCATTCCATTTATACATGACTTTTTCACTAACGATGAAGTTTTTTTTTTATTCGTTTAAAAACGTAAACTAATTTCTAGCCGTAACATGAAGATTTTATCATACAGACGAGAGAGGTGCTAGGATTAGAATTTTAATTGTTTCGCTAACTCAATTAATATACGATATAAATCTAAACTTTAAATTAATTTTAAAAAATTCACATTGAAGAAAATGACAGTATCATATAATCAAATTAAATATATCGTTATATCTTGTATCAGATATTTTGATAAAAAAAAAAAAAATTTGATGTGTATGTATGTGTTGAGAGATAATTTAACGAGAGTGAGGGGCTGTTATCACACAAAAGCATTTGAACAATGAGTGACCCGTGGTGGGGGATTGGGCTTTGCTTATCGGTATCCAATCAGCCCTCTGAGCTCACGCAGGTCACTACAATTCTCTGATATCGGGATAATTTGCCTCAGGGATCTACTCTCTCCCTACTGGTCTATGCAGTTTTAAAACAATGCCCATGGGTTATTATGATTAATATTAGCAAATTTACCAACAGGTAAAATAAGACAATAGTAGGTGTAGACATATTTAAAGCTGTTATATCATATTAACATTTAATGTTTTTGTGATTATACAATTCCATCGAATATTAAAAAAATCTGGTGTGACTGGCGCACAGCACACAACTTTCTCTTACCCTTCGGTAAGAGAAAGTTGCGCACTGTGCTGGTCACACCAGATTTTTTGTGTCGAGATATATTTAGTTTCCGATAGCACCTTAGTTTCAAACTTGCATTTTAAATGTTGACTGCTTCAAATAAACTATGGTTATTTTTCAAAATTTTAATCTCATATTTGGACATTTTATACACAATATAGAATCGTAAATAAATACAAAATTTCATAAGAATTGGAAAAAAAAATTTTAAATGCCTAAAAAGTTCTAAAGGGGACCCCCTTTTGAATCGAAATTAACATACAAATCCCTATAGGAAATTAACATTGTTCCTATTCGAAGATAAGGTGGAAAGGGAATTTAAAAAGAGTAGAGAGAGACGATAATGTTTGCAAGTGAGAGAGAGAGAGACATATATGTTTTCTTTGAAACAATTAAAGACACAAATAAAATAAAAATAAATGGGAATTTAAATAATAATTGGCCCCCGGGTGTGGCGTAGTAGGTAGCGTGCCTACCTCCTATACCAAACGTCGCGGGTTCGGACCCAGGCAGTCCGATGATTTTATTTAAGCCATTTGGATACCAGATGGCTTAAATAGAAATGCCTGAACCCACAATAGATTAATATATATTACAACGGTTATCGTCAAAGTCTTAAATGGCCTGAGTTGCCGAAAAGACAGTGTGAATGTGTGTGTGAGTGTGAGTGTGAATGAGAAAAAAAAAAAAAAAAATAATAATTGATTTTTAATCTAATAAAAAGAAAAAGATTTAAATTCCGTTACCATGGCAACCATTTCTATCTTTCCTATGAAGAACAAGAGTAAAGTGGTCTTCAGAAGATTTCAACGGCAAAATGAGAATATACATTTTAAAGAGCATCTAAAAAATAGTTCATTTATGAATTTTAAAAAAAATCCTTGGAGGGAATTTTGAGAAAATCGAAAAAAACTGAAAAAGTACATCAGTAAAGTACTAGTACTTTTTGGCCGATTTTGTTCAAAAGCTTATTTTGAGCGTGTGGGAAGGTACCTAAGTTAAATATAAAATTTCAATCCGGTAGCTCAATTCCTTCATGCTAAAAATCTGTCCACACATACAGACACACGCACGCACACACACACACACACACACACACACACACACACATACATACACACAGACCAATTTGCGGGACCCACTTTTTTTGGACTCAGGGGACCTCAAAACATGTATATCCATCAAAATCTCGACATCGAATTTTTGACATGATCGCAATACTTTCTCTCCTATATATTTCATATATAGGCTAAGAGAAAGTAAAATATTAGCAATTTGAATCAAATAAATTGCTATATAATATATTTACCCATCAAACCTTGACTCGCATAGCCTCTGGTCCTTATTAAATGAGTTTTATTGCCACTTGAACCCTGAGAATGGTCCCAAATCTGACTGAAACGTCGGCTTGGAGTACCTAATAAAACCTAATAAACGAAATATATATAATAAATATACTCGATGACTTGGATATTACAATCTGGTGAAATAAATCAACGTTTATTTCTATCTGGTCGCCAATCTTTCGGGCGCTCATCTCATATCATCCTTCTTCTATCAGAATAGAGCACTTGGGTAGATTTCATGAGGAACTGCTTGCTCCTTCCCAATCACCGGACTCACACCTCTCGGCAGGTTCCGGGTTAACCAAGTCGGAGTCATCCCCATTTTTAAGGCATTTAGGCCACCTCAAGTTGGGCTCTTTGTGTCTATGGGGTGAGATTTTCTCACTACTTTCCTACCCTAAGAGGAGACTTCAACAATGTTGAATTAATTGCGGCAAGCTGGACTCGAACCCGAGTTGTGTTCAAACTTCAGTTCCGTAATCCGCTACTTATCCGGCTTAGCCACTTGCGTCCGAAGACACTTGTTATAGATAACAATTTGGAAGAGTCATTTGAATAACAGGCTTGCGATATTTGTGTTTTACGAGTTTCCTCTACTGGCCCTTCCGCCAATCCCGCACGCCGACCCCGCATCGCGGGAATAATAAGGGCGAGGATAGAAGAAGAAGAGAGTGATAAAATTAGAAATCATTCCAAAAGTTGAAATTCGCAACCCTGTGTTATTTTTAATATGTAATACATACATGTAATAACAGTGGCAAAAATAGCTGGTGGACTAATGCTAACAATCTTTTTTAAATAATTAAATAAATAAAATACATACATGTATATAATTTATAATAATGATTACACACAATAATCAAATGACTAAATTAAGTAAAAAACACAAGGTTATATAAATATTACTATACTACTAACCAAGGGCGTCCGCAGGATTTTTTGCAGGGGGGGCAAGGATTTTTTTGCAGGGGGGGGGCAAGTCACTTCCAGATAAGTTAAAAAAAACGTATTTTGATATTAATAATGTTATACATCCAGGGGCGCCGGAACGAATTTGAATCAGGGGGGGGCAAAAAAATTTTTTTTAGAAAATTAAAATAATTTGATATGATCAAATAGTATAAAACAAAAACAAATCTACTATAAAACTTTAAAAATTTTAAATAAAATCACAATTTTAATAAAATTAAAATTTTAAAAAATTTGCTAGTGATTTTATCAAAAATTTTTGGAAAAAATTTGGAAAAAAATGAATTTCTTACTCTTTTAATTTTTTTTAATTCAGAAGATTTTATTTTTCATAAGTAAAAATATATCATTTTTAAAAATAAATGAAATAAAAGAAGAAATTTTGCCCCCCTCTGCCCCCCCCCCTGTAGGATGCCAGGGGGGGGCAATGTACCCTTGCCCCCCCCAGTTCCGGCGCCTATGTATACATCTCTTAGTATTTAAAGCTTTCTCACCGCGGCAAGGTGGTATACTGTGAAAGGTTTTTTTGTATTTTTTTTTGTTTTATACATTTTTTTGTATCATTTTAATTTTCCAGGGGGTGGGGCAAGTGCCTGGTTGCCCCCCCTCTGCGGACGCCCATGCTACTAACTATACTATATACAGGGATGGGCGTTAATCAGTTACATGTATTTGAAATACAAGATACCAAATACAATATTAATTGGTATTTTGTAACTCGTTACAGAATTGGCAAAGTAATTGGTATCTTGTATTTCGTTACATTTTTAGTAATTGGTATCTGAAATTCGAGATACCAAATACTTTTTTTTTTTTTTATTTGCCGCAGTGTAAAAAGTCTTGCAGAGGGAGCTGAAATCGTTTTAATTTATTTAATATTACTGTATGTAATCGTCGTGTGGGTTCTCTGCTCCGGATCTTAGTAAAAACCAGTAAAGAGAAGTCAATCAATCCGCCAAATTTTCACTCTTCGTTAAAAAACTTTTTTGCTGATAAA
>JAKCPI010029850.1:0-30443 GCA_023213315.1 Euborellia annulipes | reverse complement strand
TAGGCCCGTGATTATAGGTTAAATGTTTTTTAATTAATATTTAAGTGTAGCAATATTTTGCTCCAATTAATCAAGGTAATTAATGGGAAAAATCTCATTTATAATATATATAATAAGATGTATTCTTTAAAAACTCAATTTAAATTATTAATATGTCAAGTGAAATTGACGTTCCCGTGTTCCTGGATTAGTTTTTTCTTTTAAGGTGCGATGTTTTTTACAATAGATTAAATAAGAAGAAGAAGAGAAAGATAGTCGATTTTACAGCAAACCTCTGATTCCGTGAATCGGAGAGTTCGAGCCTAGAGGAAGACGAGCCTCACGCCAGCCAACTAATCAATTTGTAGTATTTGAGTTTTTCATTTACATTTGCAAAAAAGAGGGCCCCTTTTAACAGGAGTTCATTTGTTCTTCCTCTCCCTCCTGTCTCACTACTTCAATACAAGATAAGATCTATTTATTATTTGACTTTCGTTCTTCCCCATTCGAGGCACATATTCAATCATTTCTAATTTCAAAAACATGTTCTATTCCCTAGCGATCGTAGTCCCCAAAGAGCAAATAAGAAGAAAATGCTCTCATTATATTGCCAGGGAAAATGAAATGTTTTGTCATCTGGCAGCTGAACATGAGTTAAAGCAAAACTAATTAACAAGAAAAACTATCAATATTATTACATGATCGATTAATTCTTTCAGTTCAGCGATGAAAGAAGAGGACTTTTCTAAAAAGGTTGTTCTAGTGCAAAAAAGAAAGCGTTATGAAGATTTGACAAAGGTGGGTTGAAAATATTTCAATTCAAAAGAACAAGGATATGTCAAGGTAATAAATAAAGACTTTAGTTTGCTTTTATAGAGGGTTTACAGAAAATTTGTGCTTATCGGGGCGGCTTTTCTTATATAATTTAATTTCTTGCTCACTAGCGGTCCCAGAGGGCCAGAGGGGCCCGGGCCCCTCCATTGGACATCAAAAATTCAAAGTTTTATTTAATATTTTAAAACTAAATAAAAAATTATAAATTTTTCACGTCTCAGGATAACTAAACGCAATTTCATTACTAATTTTTCAAAAATTTTTCCATACCCCCTGAGATTATTATTTTGTATTCCAAGGGTCGCGGGTTCGGATCCCAGACAGTTTTCGTGGAATATTATGGTATTTTAGGCTTTAATTTGACTACAAAAAAGAATTAGGATGTCGCCTAAATGGCGACATACGACTGCAAAGGTAACGAAAATATATAATGTCGCCTTTATGGCGACATACGAGTGCAAAGGGTTAATTTTTTAAGGTCTTTCAAAATTCATTTTTATTTGATTCATATTAAATATTTAATAAATTTTTACTTTCCTTACCTATGTATATATGTAATATATATATAGAGAGAAAGTATTGGATTCATGTCAAAAATTCGATGTCGAGATTTTGATGGATCTTCCGCGTTTTGAGGTCCCCTGAATCCAAAAAAGTGGTTTTCGCGACATGGTCTGTCTGTGTGTGTGTCTGTGTGTGTGTCTGTGTGTGTGTGTGTGAACAAAATATCTCAAGAACGAAAAGAGCTAGGAAGTTGAAATTTTATATTTAAGTTAGGCACCCCCATGGGACGTGACACGAAGCTTTTGAACAAAATCGACCAAAAAGTACTAGTACTTTACTGATTCCCCTTTTTTAGTTTTTTTCGATTTTCTCAAAAAATTTGCTCAAACGATTTTTTTTTTAAAATTCAAAAATCAATTATTTTTTAGATTCTCTATAAAATGTATATTCTCATTTTGTGATTGAAATCTTCTGAAGACCACTTTACTCTTGTACTCCATAGAAAAGATAGGAGAAATGGTTGCCATGGTAACAAAATATAAATATTTTCCCATACTTATAAATTTTACATCTTGAATTCAATTGTACCCTACTGTCGGAAACTAAATACAATTAAACACAAAAAATCTGGTGTGAAAGCACAGAACACAACTTTCGATTACCGAAGGTAAGAGAGAAGTTGTGTGCTGTGCGCCAGTCACACCAGATTTTTTTCTTTTAATTAGTAAGATAATCGACAATACACCACGAGATGGACAAAAAAAAAAAAAAAAAAAAAAAAACAGAATACTGAAAGTATAATTGGGATTAGATAGATTAGATAGATGTAGACAGTCAGCAAGAGATAAAAAACTTTATTTAATTATCGTCGACGTTTCGGAATCTCAACGATCCCATCTTCAGGACGATAAACTGTTAATGTTTCTTAGAGAGATGCATTTTGGTTCATACAAAAATAAATGATAAAATTTGCATATACCATTAGATGTATATGAGAATTGCCGTAGGTGCAATGGCTGTATTTTTATTTTGTAGCAAATGGGCCCGAAACGACAGCACTGGCCAAGATTAAAAGACTGAAAATATAATTTTTTTAATAACTTGCTAATTTGCAAATTAAGGTTCGATTGATTTTATTTTCTCAAATATCTTACTAATTAAAAGAAAATAAGAATTTATTAAATCTTTAGTATGAATATTTAAAGGTTGCTTGAAAACATCGAAAGAAATGCAGACAAACTAAAAAAAATTTGAGGGACCTTTAAAAATTAATATTTTAAGTTGAAAATTTGAGAAACTTATTTTATTTCGACTATAAAATTCGAGCATAAGGAGAAAAAAATTTAAAAAAGAAAAAAATCGATTTTTGACCAACTTGGAAATTTTTTAAAATTTTGATCGACTCTTAAAATATTTTTTTGAGCTCATCTTTGGAGAGGTCTCTTAAAACATGATATACTAAAATATTGTCATACGAGATTGAAAAAAAAATTAGTCGGTCTTTTGCGCCATCCTATTCTTCACCTTCCCTACATCATAAATTTTAGGCCATTGGCTACCAATCTAGATGAAATAAATATATAGAATAGGTCTAAATAGTCTTCGCTGCCGAAAAAGAGCTTAAATGAATAAAAAAAAAAAAAAATTTGGGCCCCCCCCCTTGACAAAATCCTGGGACGGCCACTGTTCTTGCTTAATTGTTTGCTGCTGAGTCTCCTCTCATTAAGAATTATCTAATAATTATTGAGAACAAAGCAAAAAAAATTCGTTCGGGATCAGGAAATAGGCGTTCAAAGATCAGCGGCTGAGCAGACGACAGAGCAAACATCGACTTTTTTTGTGTAAAATACAAATTGAATATTGTGTACCCAAAATAGCATTTTTCTGTTTGTTTGAAGCATGCTGTCATCTTTCGAGGATTTAACCCGAGCCTATATGAAAGCTCTTCCAGTAATCAAAAAAGAAGAGCAAGGCTTAACGCCTAAATTCTATTTGCGATGTCTTGTTGAAATGGAGGATTTCATTGCTGAGGTATCAATCTCTACTTTCTTTTAATTTTGATTTGTTTTTTATGTCATGTCATTTCTTCCATCAGGTTTGGGAGGATCGCGAGAATCGGAAAAATATGTCCAAATCGAATAGCAAATCTTTGGCTTCATTAAGGCAAAAATTGAGAAAATATAACAAAGATTTTGAAGCTGATATCTCCCATTTTAGAGCAAGCCCTGAAGCACAAGCTGGCCCTGACGATGATTTCGAAGAGGACAGACATCACGGAGAAGGTACGGATAGAGAATGGAACCATCTTCGTTCAGGGGCTTCAGGAGTCGTACAACCAGAAAGCCGTTTCACAGAGCACAAATGACGCTCTCTGATTTATAGCCAACTTGTCGTTTTTGTGTTCCCATATTGAAGATATTTGATTATAATTAATTTTCCAAAACATTTAAGAGATTCAAATTATTACTACGTCATTCCCAGACCGATATACTATATGTATACTTAATTTCAAATGGATTCATTGAAAATTGTGGATTTCTATAGAACATATACATACGTTTTTCCCATTTCATTTATATATATATAGATTTATTTATAACAGCATAAAAAATATAAATACAATAAGAGGATAAAGGAGCAAGCAGCCAGGTAGTTAGCTCCACGAAATGAAACTCTCTATTGAGGAATAGAGAGTTTCATTTCGTGGAGACTAACTACCTGGCTGCTTGCTCCTTTATCCTCTTATTGTCAAATATAACAGCCACTTCATCTCTTCAATATAAATACAGGGTGCCCGGAAATAACAGGTACCTAGAAAAGGAGATGATTCTACATGAAAAAATAAGACTTTTTTTTCCTACAAACTTAATATGCCCAGACGCTTCGTTTTCAAGATACAGGGGTCAAAGTTGAATTATTTTTTTTGTTTTTTGCTAATATCTCGAGAACCGTTTGAGAAACAATGTTTAGCTTCTGTACACGATTTATGTTCATTATTCCGCTTGTTTTATGTGTAAAGTTTTTTGAAAAAGTCAGAAAAAAAAACGGTTCTCGAGATATTAGCAAAAAACAAAAAAAAAATTCAATTTTGACCCCCTGTATCTTTAAAACGAAGCGTCTGGGCATATTAAGTTTATAGGAAAAAAAAGTCTTATTTTTCATGTAGAATCATCTCCTTTTCTAGGTTCCTGTTATTTCCGGGCACCCTGTATAAGTGATCTGATAATGCCGGCTGTTAGACTAGCCTGTCATCTTTTGCAAGAGTGCTCAACTATTTGGCCGTTAATTTTTAAATTTATTTTTGACTTCGTCCCCATTTCATTTAATTATTATATGTTGGATATTAAAAATAAAAAATACTTTAAAATGCCTCAGTAGTTTCTGTCTGAAGATTCAATGTGCCTCTCTCCTGAATCATTTAAATAAATAAATAAATTCTAGAAGGGGAGATATATCCTCTTTTCTCGCTTTCAAAAATTTCCTTTAATTCCCTGTGTTTGAATGTTCGCAGATGGCAGCGAGTCAGATTCAGAGGGCGGCGACGGCGGCGGCGGCGGTCGCAAAGAATCTCTCTTGCCAGAGGCTCTCGGCGACTCGGGAGGGGCTCGTGACGATGCAGATGGCCTGGAGGATGGCGATGAGGAATCCGATTCAGATTGGGGCAGCTCAGATGAATCTTCAAGTGAATCCTCCGATGGCGAAGGTAGAAAGCTACCTTACCCTTTATTTATTCATAATTGTAAATTATTTATTATTTCCTAGCTTATGGCGTTGCATCGATACGAGAGAAATTCTTGAAAAAGCACACGGATCGCGAGGAAGAGGAGAAACGTGAGAAAAAAGAAAAGGCAAAGGACAAGGCGAAAGATAAGGAAAAACGAGCGCGTCGGGAGGATGACGAGGATGCTAGTGGGGGGGCATGGGTCACGCCCAAAGTTTGTTGAAAAAAAAACAAATAACAAGAAAGAAGGCAAAATGTAAACTTTTTCTTTTTCCTTCAAGCTCGGGGTCGCAATTCCTGCAGAGAAGCCCAAAATGTTTGCCAAAGATGACGAGATCGACATCGCGCTCGTTGTCAAAAAGCTCGGCGAGATCGTCGCAGCGCGGGGCAAGAAGCGGACAGACAGACGAGTTCAGATTGAATTGTTGAACGAATTATTCGCAATCGCCGAACAACACAATCTGGGGCCTGCCGTCGCCGTCAAAATCCTCTTCGCCATCGTCTCGGCGATATTCGATTATAATCCGAAAGTAATTCCCCTTTTCCCTTCATATTTGCATTCATGAAATGATTTTGTTTTTGTTTTGCTAGGTGTGTGACGCAATGAGGCCAGAACTCTGGGCGAAATTACTATCTTTTATTAGCGATAGTCTAAATGTTTTACGTGGAACCACTGATACTGTGCTTGCTGATAATATGCCCGAGGACTCGGAATCGTTGGAAAAGCCTCCGTATAGAATTAGAGGTTTGTTTTTATTCTATTTTATACTTAACACGCAAATTGTCGAAAACTTGTTATAATATATTGATAAATGTCCAAAAAATTCCAGTTATTCTTGTTATTCAAAGTTTAAAGGATAAAAGGTGGAAAACTTGAGCATAAATAGATGAAAGCACTCACCCAGGACTCTATGTATTCAGGAAGGGTGTAAGCAGTCCAATATTTAACTGGTGGAGGTGAAGAATTTGCGAATGCATTACATTATGTCTAAAAGATGTTATTTTTAAGGGGGGCGTCTAAACGTACTTTAAAAAAAACTTGACTATTATAAGGAATTTTTCTATGCGGTTTTTTTTTTTAATGAATTAAATTCATAAGAGATTATTGGGACATCGAGCTATAATTTTTTTAATTACTTATTAAAAAATTATCGTAATTAATTTTTTTGTTATCAAGCAAATACAAAAAAACAATCTGTCCCAATAATCGTTAATTTAAAAATGAATTTATTGTTTTTATTAATCACATATTAATTAAGAAATTTTTAAAATAAGCTTCGATGATTTATTTAAAAGACAGATTTTGACAGATAATTTTTAAATAAATCATCTAAACTTAATTTAAATTTTTTTTCTTAATTTTTTAATAAGTCATTAAAACAATTATAACTTTCTGTCCCAAAAATCCCATATGAATTTAATACATTGAAAAAAAAACGCATTTAAAAATTCCATATAATAATAATCTATTTTATTTTAAAGTACGTTTAGAGGGCCTACTCTCCTCCTATTCCTCCTACTAGTAAAGGGTAATTTTCTTTTTGTTTATCTCAATATCCCCCGGCACCCTTTAGCCCTTTCATGGATTCTCTAGTGGATAGAACAATTTGTTCACTTCGGTGTTATTACTTTTCTTTTTTATCAATAAAGCTGTTGTTTTTTTTGTTTGTTTCCTAATTAATGTTGTTGTTGTTGTTGTAGGTTGTGTGCTCACAATGGTTGAACGACTTGATGAAGAATTCACCAAGCTGCTTAAGGAATGCGACCCTCATTCAAATGAATACGTGGAAAGATTGAAAGACGAAACGAAAGTGGTCGCAATCATCGACCAAGTCCAAACGTATATAGAAAGACAAGGGATCAGCAGTGAATTGTGTCGAATTTATCTTAGAAAGGTTTCTTTCCTTTCCTTTTCCTTTCTCAAAGTCTTTTTTTTCTCTTTGATTTAACAAATGTTTATTTTTTAGATAGAACATCTCTATTACAAACATGATCCTCAAGTGTTGAAACAACGCCAAGGAGAATTGCCAGCTGATCATCTCACAAGTGTTCAAGTAATGGATAAATTGTGTAAATTCATCTATGCCAAGGATGGGACAGATCGGCTGAGAACTCGCGCAATGCTCGCTCATATTTATCACCATGCTCTACACGACAATTGGTTCCAGGCACGGGATCTCATGCTAATGTCCCATCTACAGGTAATAGACGGATGCGAGAAAAAAGGCAGCCAAAAATAAATAAATACTCTCAACATTTTAAAGTCAATTAGTAAGCTAGGGCGTGTATGTCTCGGAGGGTTTTTTTGTTTTTTCAAATTTTATATTAATAAAATATTTAAAATATATCTACGTGTAGCCTCTACAAACTGTAAAAAATTTAAAAATTAATTAAATTAAATATGTTTATTAATGAAGATAGTAGGCAGCCTGAAGGATGAAGATAAATAGAAATCCGGAGATGGTTTTCAGGCCAATTTATTTGGATTAACTCCTTCCGCTATGGGTCAACGTTTCGGAGCCAAAATGACTCCTTCGGCGGTTAAATAGCCCTCAATTATGTCATTAAAAGTTAGTACACATGTGAAAGGCAATGAAGCCAATCGAAGAATGATTTGTTTATTAAACCTTTTGTGATTTGTATTATTATTATTATTATTATTATTGGGAGTTTTTAATTATAGACCACATTTTGTATTAATTATTTGTTAAAAAGATAACGTTTCGACTGCTTATTCGTTTTCACGTACTGTGTGGCACTTGCTCTCCGACTCAACTTCTAAGGGATCGTTGCGTGCATTTTGTATGCAACGATCAGATATTAAGGTTTGATTATTGTATTGTAAATATTATTGGAATATTTAATAATAATATTTTGTACCATCTATGTTAAAAAATCTCATTCAAAAAACTTATTGTATTGTATTTAAAGACCTTGATTGTAACATCATGCTTTTTATGTAAACACTTGCTTTGATGATTGTATCTAACTTCATGGGAATGAGTGTAGATGGCGCTGATGTCGTTGTATATAAAATACACGTAAATGTCTCTTAGAGGTTAGTTCACTTGAATAGGAACTCGTGTATAGTCTTGAAAACGAATAAGCAGTCGAAATGTTATCTTTTTAATAAATAATTAATACAAAATGTGGTCTATAATTAAAAACTCCCCTAATAATAAATTAAATATCTTTTGGCCAAATTTGAGAAAGTAAATTTTAAGAAGAAAAAAGAAGAGTTTGCATCCCCAAGAAAAAGACGAAGTGACGCCACTGTGCCTAAGTGTCCAATAGGAGCGCTTCCTTGTGATCGCGAGACTCTAGTATTAGATGCAGTGTCCAGATCACAGATTATTGATCTCCTCGATCGTTTAATTCTTCTTTCCTGCGTGTAGATCGCGTATAAGCCCATAATTTTGCCCCAAGAAGAGTAAGTAGCATGAACAAATAGAAGGAGCGGCGAAAAATGAGTGAAATGAAAAGAATTGTGATTAGACATGGTAGGCCCTACAGTATTTGGAAACCAAAGATGTGCTAGACAAAGAAAATAAGTCAAAGGTAGTAGCTAGAGGAAGATTATCTTTTAGGAAGAAAGGAAAAAATTAATCTGACTACAATTAAAACATTAACATGTTATTCGAAAAGAGAAGAAGGCGATGACTGACTAGAGCACATCATCTGATGCTGAATTGTCTTTATTAAATTTTATATTCTAAAGATTTCCATTCAAACTACTCAGCCACATGAAGATCGTTCGCGTCAGAGCTGCACAGCAACAACGCATACGCAATGTGGGGCTCTATAATGCCGAAACAGGATTCAGGGGTTTTATTTATTTTTTTAGAAACGTTTAGCAACGTTCAGAGTATTTTTGGCTGCCACTGCGCCCTCTTTCACTCATTTACCAACGAATTCTTGTTAAATTTACAACTTTTTACTTTTTAGGAAGCAATTCAACATTCAGATCCGCCCACGCAGATATTATACAACAGAACGATGGCGACTCTTGGCCTCTGCGCATTTCGCCATGGAAATATTAAAGAGGCGCATTCCTGTCTAGTTGATTTGATGATGACGGGGAAAGTCAAAGAATTGCTGGCTCAAGGGTAGATAACCTGTCTATATACCTTAATTTAGAATTTCTCTTCACATTTCCATCCCTTCCTTCTTTTTTAGTTTATTGCCGCAACGTCAAATGGAAAGATCAAAAGAACAGGAGAAAATTGAAAAACAACGCCAAATGCCCTTCCATATGCACGTTAATTTAGAGCTATTAGAGTAAGTATCCATTTCATATTGAGCCGAATCCAGAACGGAACGAGATGATGGGAATGGAATATTCAATGGCTTACGACAACATTCTGGGCGTCAGTGTGGGCCGAGGGAGATCTTGATAATTAATTCCAATCTTTTTCCAATCTTAAACATCTTTTTTCTTTTTAGATGCGTTTATCTAGTCTCAGCGATGCTACTAGAGATTCCATATATGGCAGCGCATGAATTTGATGCTCGTCGACGAATGATCTCGAAAACGTTCTATCAACAATTGAGAAGTTCTGAGCGACAATCTCTGGTCGGGCCGCCGGAATCAATGCGGGAACATGTCGTAGCTGCGAGCAAAGCGATGAGGCACGGCGATTGGAGACAATGTCGAAATTATATATTAAATGATAAAATGAACGCCAAGGTACACTTATTGGCTAGCTATTATTATAATCAACATTCAATAAATTATTAATAAAAGAATCTGATTTTCGGTTTAACTGTGGTTTATTTGTAAAAATTACAATGTTTCGGCCACTCATTCTGTGGCCTTCTTCAGGTATAATTCAGCCAAGATTGCAGAGGTTATTGCATCTGTGACAATCTCTTTTGAATTAGTTGAGAAAAAACAAGATGGCTGCCGCATCTCGACATGCACGCCATCTGCACTGCATGAGCGATCGCAGCGCCTCTACATACAATCTGAAACGGAATTCAAATAGAGTATTTTAAAAAAATAAGTAGTATACACTCTCTAAACTCTACAAATTATTATTAACAAAATATTATTGTAGAGTTTAGAGAGTGTATACTACTTATTTTTTTAAAGACTATTTGAATTTCGTTTCAGATTGTATGTAGAGGCGCTGCGATCGCTCATGCAGTGCAGATGGCGTGCATGTCGAGATGCGGCAGCCATCTTGTTTTTTCTCAACTAATTCAAATGAGATTGTCACAGATGCAATAACCTCTGTAATCTTAGCTGAATTATACCTGAAGAAGGCCACAGAATGAGTAGCCGAAACGTTGTAATTTTTACAAATAAACCTCAGTTAAACCGAAAAATCAGATTCTTTTGTTAATGATAACAACTGTGAAAACCTAAACTCCAAAAAATCAATAAATTAACCTTTTTTTTTACTTTTATTAAGGTTTGGGATTTATTGCAACGTCCAGACGAGGTTCGCGCTCTTCTTTGCCGATTAATTCAACATGAAGCCTTGCGGACATATTTATTCACGTATTCTCATGTCTATGCCACCATCTCAATGGAGGCTCTCTCAGAGATGTTCCAACTTCCCCGAGATCAAGTTCATTCGCTTATTAGCAAAATGATTATCAACGAAGAATTGATGGGCTCGCTTGATGATCCCACTCAAACGGTAAAATTACAAAGCTTTTATTTATAGAATGAATGCGATATTGCCGACCTACGGGCTTTTATATTTTATTTGTTTCCTGAAGATAGAGAGCATTTTCACTATCAAAAGTGTTAATTTGTTTTCTTTTAAGTTTGTTGTTGTTGTTGTTGTTGTAGGTGGTGTTACATCGAACGGAGCCGACACGATTACAAAGTTTGTCCCTTCAATTGACAGATAAAGTGAATAATCTTGTTGATTCAAATGAAAGGATATTTGAAACGAAACAAGGCAATTATTTTAACCGTGGAGGCGGTGGAGGTCCACGAAGTGGCGGAGGTGGCGGTGGAGGCGGAGGCGGCGGAGGTTTTCGAGATCGTCAACGCCGAACACAAACATCAACCGGAAATTATTAAATTTCCTACAAACACTCTTAGAAAATAATTTCTGTTTCCCTCCCTAAGGTGATGAAGAATCATCTCTAAAAAAAAAAAAAAAAAAATTCCCGATACTGAAAATTTGCATTTTTTCTATCAGCAATCATTGCTTGTGTGCGGAAACTTGCAGAATTTGCACCAAACTATTTAATTATGTGGAATAAGAATGTTGAAAAAAAAACATTTAATTCTTTTATATCAATTTTACGTTTTTGTAATATCATTATTTATATTTTTTCTAATTGTAACCGAACTATTTGTCTCTTCCCTTCACTCTGTAATGGAAACGTTCTGTTGAGTGGATGTAATTTTTAACCCTAAATAAATAAATAAATGTTTAAATGTTGTAAGACTCTTTTTTAAAGCATCGAAAAATAGGTAGAAATAGGATAGCAATTTGTGGGGGAGGGAGGAGCCCGCCAGAGGCTGGTCGTCCAATGGAAGCGCCCGCTACAAGAGCGGCAATAAGCGACAAGGATTGATGAAGTAACTAATTGCGGCTCTTCGAGGTCTATTTAAAATAACCTTCATCCCAGAATCTAAAGAATTATTAGCCATTTGGATACCAAATGGCTTAAATAAGAATGCCTGGACCCCAAATAAATATATTAAACATCCAAGTATCGTTTAAAGTCTTAAATGGTGTGTTGTGAATGAGAAAAAAGTGTTGTTTTTTTTTTTTTTTTTTCTTTCAAAAAAAAGTTTATTTGAAAATTTAGCGAAAATAAATAAATTTCGACATTTTTATCATTTTGATTATATTATTCACTAAATAAAAAGCAAACAACATCGATAATGCTCTAAAATATTAAATAAAAGCTTTTAAGCTGTTTTTTCAGAGGGGTTGGTTTTTTACAGTTTTGTACATTGGCCTAGTTTTATCCGTGATAGTTTTATACATGTATAAAACCGTGTATTATACTCAGCGGGATAAAACTTGCCTACTCTGTCCGTGACTCAAAAAGACTGTTAAATATAGCTCAAAATTTTTTTATATATTATATTATATCATATTAAATAACAAATTGTATTCAAAAGTATTTAAAATATATAAAAATGTATATATTGAAAATAATAAAAAAAAAAATTTTCAAAGTTGGCATCCCAGTATATAATAAGTGTAGCTATCTTGACTATCCATAGAAAGGGAATTACCAGTGATAACGGACTAAAAGCAACAAATGATACAATTTATAACATTATAATAATTTTTTATTCAAAATCAAATAAAAATTATTGTAAGTAACTAGATATATATAAAATAAAAACAAACTCGAATAAACTATCGTTTGTCCTTCTAGATAACATCAACTGTGCAATAAATTTAAAAAAAAAACGTTATCTTGAATGCTCGAGGTTTACATCAAGTTTTTTCCTACTTATAAAATAAGAAAGTTGGATGTTAAGGTATTATATTTTTTATTTTTTGAGATTTATTGCATTAGATAAATTCTAAGACATGCAACCTGAAAGAAAGAATAGAATTAAGAGAGTGAAAGAGCCCTAGGGATCACAGGCGTACCGAGGCAGTTGGGGGCCTGGGGCGACACTAAAAGAGGGGGCCTTATATTGATTTTTTTTTTTTTTGGGGGTGGGTGCTCATCTTTAAATATCCTTCTCCTCCATACACAAAAATATTTTTAAAATACCGTATATGCCTGAACCCCAAGGGCCCCGGGGCTTCTCAAAGAGAAATATTCATTAAATTTCTTTTTTTTATCTAAATTTTCCCATTTTTACTTGAGCCCTGAGGGCCCCGGCCTCTCAAAGTGAAATTTTCATTACATTTTTTTTTTATAAATATATGGGGGCCTATGCCGTTCGGGGCCGGGGCGGACCGCCCCCCGCCCCCCTCTCGGACGCCACTGCTAGGGATTAATATTTAAATATAATCGGGATTGAGAAGGATCAAGATAAATAGAAATCTTTATTTAGATTATCTCCTCCTGCTACCTAAAAATTTATTTCGTTTGAATTGACTGCAAATCATTTGAAATAAATAGGGATGACGTCTAATTGGCCGAAAAAGACCTATAAAAAAAAAAACCGCTGAGTCAACGTTTCGGAGTCCAAACGACTCCTTCTTCAGGACCCCTTTTTTTTTGTCATAAGAATCATTCTTCGTCTGGCCCCATTATCTTTTGAGTATATGGGCACTAGCGAATTTAATTTTATTTTCTTATGACAAAATTGATGGCATATGTGATTCTTATCATGGTCGTTGGGACTCTGAAACGTTGACTCATAGCGGGAGGAGATAATCCAAATAAATTGGCCTTCTCAATAATATCCACCAGGCTCTGGCCCCTATCTTAATGGAAAACACTCAAACGTAGAGCAAGCAGCATTGATAGCGTTGATATTCGTGCCCAATTCATTTAAGATCAGGTTGATTAAACCTTTGTTTGTTTCTATTTTGATAAACACGAAATCTACTTACTCTACGTAATAAATAGATCGATCGGGCTGGGCGAATCGTCGCTTGGGCATTCCAACCAACTGTCACTTTGCAATCAACTATTTGACATAGTTATTTATACTCAAAGATGCCAAAATTGTGTGAAATTATTGTGCTCGTAAAGGATATCAAGATTCTTCATAGAATCAAATTTTAAACATAAAATGCATACAAGTAGAATGAACTGTCAGTGTCAGAGATCAAGCTCAATAACAACAAGAAATCTGACCGAAACGAAGATCAAAGAAAGACTTTACTTCAGGTAAAAAAAAATTCTATTTTATTTCATATAATGACTCAAAACATTCAACGAAAGGGAATTATCTCTCAAGTGGGTCTCGCCTTGCTTGGCTTGAATCAGGGAATAAACTTGAATATGCGATGCGATATTTAGCGGGCTTTTTGAATCAGGAATTTGAATAAAAGATTTTTACTTTCTCTTACCCATATAGGTATTAATATATATATAGAGAGAGAAAGTAAAATTGGATTCATGTCAAATATTCGATGGATTTACACGTTTCGAGGTCCCCTTAAATCCAAAAAAGTGATTTTCGCCCCCAAGGTCTGTCTGTCTGTGTTCAATTTTAAGAATGAAGGAAATGGGCTACAAGGTTGAAATTTTATATTTAAGTTAGGTACCCTCCCGGACACTCAAAATCGGCCAAAAAGTACTAGTACTTTACTAATGTACTTTTCAGTTTTTTTTTTTCGATTTTCTCAAAATTCGCTCCAACGATTTTGATTGAAATTCAAAAATCAATTATTTTTTAAGATATTTTTTTAAAATGTATATTCTTATTTTGCCATTGAATTCAAATTCAAATGTACCGTACTGTCGAAAACTATACCGGGTGGGCCATTAGTGCGTGGACGAAAGATTGTGGGCTTATTAACGGACATTTTTAAAGTTTGTTGATCTTATATAATGTGGGGCCTTTAGGGCTACAAATTAAAAATATTTTTGTTCCAATTGCACTTTTTATACAGGGTGACCCATATCAAAGTTATGTTTTTTTTAAATGGAACGCCCTGTATATTATTGCATATTTGGATTCTACGGCCAATTTTAGTATGAGTTTATGTCATGCAATGTATTCCAAACCAAACCGTTTAGCCGCAAATCGGGTTTTTGTGAAAAAACTGCTGTCTGAAAAAAAATTGAATATCGCGCGAACCATAAGACTTAGGGGACTGTTCTTTTGTGATGTTACTAATCATGAAATGTACTAATGTAGGCCAGATGGGTAACCCGGAATTATTCTTGTGTTGGGAGATATGGCCATGCCAATTTGGAAAATTTCAAACATGGATAACTTTTTTTTTCCAAATGGAACATGCTACTTTTTTTGATGCCAAGGGGCGTGAAATTTAATTCTCTTTCTAATGACATAAGGTTGTCTCTATCTATCTTTGGTAGTTTTCTTTTTATTCCAAAATATCTGATAACGAAAAAAAAAAAATTTATTATAGACAAAACAGTTAAAAAAACAATCAAAACTCAAAACCAAATTGTAATAAATAGAAAAGATATGCTAAATATTTGAAATTATATTTAAATTTCCTTTAAAATCATTTATTTGAACTTCTCGAAAAAGAAATTAGGGTTATGTTCAGGTTAGGAGGTGCGCCATCTTGTTGACAAATCATAACCCGAATTTGAGCAAGCGGGACTTCTTCGAGGAGTTCAAATAAATGATTTTAAGGTGCGCGTCTCGGGGTGCTAATTTTGGGACTTTCCAGCGGCCACAATTTTGAAGCTATCGACCTCAAATTTTTTTAAATTAAAGCTATTTAAAATATCTACAACTTATAGAAGCCCTTTTTTTGATTTTCAAAAAAAAAAATTTTTTTTTAGATTAATCGCATTAAATAAAAGATATTTAAAAAAAGGAGCTCTATAAGTTGTAGATAATTAAATTAGTAATCATTGTGTTAAAGAATAATTAATTTTTTGCCTTTAATTAATTAGCTGGAAAGTCTAGAATGAAATGGATCAAGTTGCGTGTATTCTAATGGGGGAACATAACGCCACTGGTGCCCGAGTCAACGTGTTTTAACGGTTTTCCGAGACGCGACCTTAAAGGAAATTTAAATATAATTTCGAATATTTAGCATATCTTTTCTATTTATTACAATTTGGTTTTGAGTTTTGATTGTTTTTTTAACTGTTTTGTCTATAATAAATTTTTTTTTTTCGTTATCAGATATTTTGGAATAAAAAGAAAACTACCAAAGATAGATATAGACAACCTTATGTCATTAGAAAGAGAATTAAATTTCACGCCCCTTGGCATCAAAAAAAGTAGCATGTTCCATTTGAAAAAATAAAGTTATCCATGTTTGAATTTTTCCAAATTGGCATGGCCATATCTCCCAACACAAGAATAATTCCGGGTTACCCATCTGGCCTACATTAGTACATTTCATGATTAGTAACATCACAAAAGAACAGTCCCCTAAGTCTTATGGTTCGCGCGATATTCAATTTTTTTCAGACAGCAGTTTTTTCACAAAAACCCGATTTGCGGCTAAACGGTTTGGTTTGGAATACATTGCATGACATAAACTCATACTAAAATTGGCCGTAGAATTCAAATATGCAATAATATACAGGGCGTTCCATTTAAAAAAAACATAACTTTGATATGGGTCACCCTGTATAAAAAGTGCAATTGGAACAAAAATATTTTTAATTTGTAGCCCTAAAGGCCCCACATTATATGGACCTTGTTATGCAATGGTGTGTCAAAGACCAAACATCGAGTTTTGAGAAAATCAACATTAAATTTTTTTGTTTTCATTGGATTATATATAATTTTTCTTGTCAATTTCTTGCAAGTAGCATTAAATATAAATTTTTTTAGGCCATATTTCATAAAAAAATACTATTAATTAAAGCTTTTGAAACAATATTCCGTGCTTAACTCAATTTTGAATTTTTTGGTCTTTGACACACCATTGCATAACAGGGTCCATATAAGATCAACAAACTTTAAAAATGTCCGTTAATAAGCCCACAATCTTCCGTCCACGCACTATTGGCCCACCCGGTATATATCTAAATATATGTAATATAGGGAAAATGGTGTAAAACAAAAAAAAAAAATATATCTCGACACTAAAAATCTGGTATGACAGTACACAACTTTCGATTACCAAAAGTAATGGCAGGGCCGGATCTAGGGGGGGGGGGGCAGTGAGTGCATATGCCTCGGGCGGCAGATTTCAGGGGGCGGCAATTAAAGAAAGATTTACTAAAAAAATGATATGAATTTTGTATAGAAAATTTTAAAGAGGGGCGGCAAATTAAATTTTGCCCCCCCCCCTAAAAAATGTCCTAGTTCCGGCCCTGAGTTATAGAGGAATGAATTTACCATATTTTCCGCCGACCCCGCACCGCGGGAATAATCAGGCAAGGACAGAAGAAGAAGAATTTTCCATAAGTTTAGTTCCTTATCTGAAACAAAAAAAAATAATAATAAAAGGAAACTGAATTTAATTATCTGATATTAATTAATTAAAGAAAATAATAAATATACTCACAAATGAAATGACAGTTGTAGGTTAGGTTTCTATATTTCATTTTTGAATTATTTTTAAATTAAAAAGCCAGTAGTTAAATTAAGAGAGCAGCTCCAGGGCGGGTCATTATTCCGAAACGAGTGTAACTTGCCCAGACTTGTCAGCCAGAAGTCCAAAAAATGCTCTGAAATATAAAATCATAATTTGATGTTTTATGGCTGTGGATAAAAAATCTTTTCCATCTTCACAAGAAACTTGCAAACACGGATTCCATTAATTACGAAATTATTTACATTTTAAAACCCATTATTAAGCATGCATTGTTGGACAATATAAATTAACTTAGTTACATCAACATGCACACATGCATACCACCACAACACGGCAAATAAAAATTAAATAAAATATTTTTTATTTAATCTCCTGGCTGCAAAGTCCCTGCGAATCCTGAGTAAAATCATAATTTTTTAATAAAATTTGTTTTATTTATATTTTCAATTGCCATCTTGAAGTGACAAAGAAGAAAACTACTGATTTTTAATTTAATTATATTACTGGTCTACACCATTCAATATTAATTTAATTATTTTATTAACATTCCGATTATATTATTCACTAAATAAAAAGAAAACACAATCGTCAATGCTCTAAAACACAAAAATATATGATATAAAAAAGCTTTTAACCTGTTTTTTTTTTTTTTTTTTCAGGCAGTTGGATTTTTACACTTATTTATGACGACCTAGTTATTTACAAGGTAGTAATTTACGCATAAATAAAGTGTCAAATCAGAGGCGTACCGAGGCATTTGGGGGCCTGGGGCGGCACTAGAAGAGGGGGCCTTATATTGAATTTTTTTTTTTGGGGGGGGCTGCTCATCTTTAAATATCCCTCTTCTCCATACATAAAAATATTTTTTAAATACCGTATATTCCTGAACCCCAAGGGTCCCGGGGCCTCTCGAAGAGAAATTTTCATTAAATTTTGTTTTTACTTGTGCCCTGAGGGCCCCAGGGCCTCTCAAAGAGAAATTTTCATTAAATTTTGATTTTTTAACTAAATATTTCGGTTTTTACTTGAGCCCTGAGGGCCCCGGGGCCTCAAAAAGAGAAATCTTCATTAAATTTTGTTTTTACTTGTGCCCTGAGGGCTTCGGAGCCTCTCAAAGAGAAATTTTCATTAAATTTGATATTTTAACTAAATTTTTCGGTTTTTATTTGAGCCTTGAGGGCCCCGGGGCCTCAAAAAGAAAATTTTCATTAAAAGTTGATTTTTTAACTAAATTTTTCGGTTTTTATTTGAGCCCTGAGGGCCCCGGGGCCTCAAAAAGAGAAATTTTCATTAAATTTTGATTTTTAAACTAAATTTTTCGATTTTTATTTGAGCCCTGAGGGCCCCGGGGCTTTCAAAGAGAAATTTTCATTAAATTCTGATTTTTTAACTAAATTTTTCGATTTTTATTTGAGCCTTGAGAACCCCGGGGCCTCAAAAAGAGAAATTTTCATTAAATTTTGATTTTGTTAACTAAATTTTTCGATTTTTATTTGGGCCCTGAGGGCCCCGGGCCTCTCAAAGAGAAATTTTCATTAAATTTTGATTTTGTTAACTAAATTTTTCGATTTTTATTTGGGCCCTGAGGGCCCCGGGGCCTCTCAAAGAGAAATTTTCATTAAATTTTGATTTTGTTAACTAAATTTTTCGATTTTTATTTGGGCCCTGAGGGCCCTGGGGCCTCTCAAGAGAAATTTTCATTAAATTTTGATTTTGTTAACTAAATTTTTCGATTTTTATTTGGGCCCTGAGGGCCCCGGGGCCTCTCAAAGAGAAATTTTCATTAAATTTTGATTTTTTAACTAAATTTTTCGGTTTTTATTTGGGCCTTGAGGGCCCCGGGGCCTCTCAAAGAGAAATTTTCATTAAATTTTGATTTTTTAACTAAATTTTTTGGTTTTTATTTGGGCCTTGAGGGCCCTGGGGCCTCTCAAAGAGAAATTTTCATTAAATTTTGATTTTTTAACTAAATTTTTCGGTTTTTATTTGGGCCTTGAGGGCCCCGGGCCTCTCAAAGAGAAATTTTCATTAAATTTTGATTTTTAACTAAATTTTTCGGTTTTTATTTGGGCCTTGAGGGCCCCGGGGCCTCTCAAAGAGAAATTTTCATTAAATTTTGATTTTTAACTAAATTTTTCGGTTTTATTTGGGCCTTGAGGGCCCCGGGCCTCTCAAAGAGAAATTTTCATTAAATTTTGATTTTTAACTAAATTTTTCGGTTTTTATTTGGGCCTTGGGGGCCCCGGGGCCTCTCAAAGAGAAATTTTCATTAAATTTTGATTTTTAACTAAATTTTTCGGTTTTTATTTGGGCCTTGAGGGCCCCGGGGCCTCTCAAAGAGAATTTTCATTAAATTTTTTTTTTTATAAATATATGGGGGCCTATGCCGGCCGGGGCCTGGGGCGGACCGCCCCCCCGCCCCCTCCCCTCGGACCCCACTGGTCAAATTTACTCTTGCTTGCCAACTCTGACAAAGAATAAAATTCGTTTAAAAAAAAAATTTGTTTCATCGATGGTTTTTTATCTCCTTTGATTATTATTATTATTATTGATTTTTTTTTAATATCATTTGTATTGTTTTTTTAAATATTTTAATTTTTTTTAATGCAAGAATTTTATTTTTATCTAAATTTTAGTTGGTAATTCACGATCGCCATTTTTCGATTTTGTGTTTTTACGCCATTTTGGGTTGAGCCAGTATGAATGGAATGTAGGTATAATAAGCCCTGCACCTTAAATTGATTAAACACAAATGCAGGGCCAATGCTAGGGGTGGGCGATATGGGATCCAAACCTTTAAATTTATAAACCATTTTTTTTAATAGTAATTTTAAATCATCTCCGTTCAGATTCTTTGTAATTGTATACAACAACAAGCGTGAAAGCTTCATTTCCTAAATTTTTTTTTGTTTTTCTTGTAGTGTCTGATGATGGCCGTTTAAGCCGATAGAGAATCCATCTTTGACGCAACCAACAAATAAAGAATTCTTCTGCAAAAAAATAAATAAATTTCATCAAAATTGGACTTGATCCAAGACTTCTTTCTACTACTTCTGATGGCAATCGAAATCTATACGTCTACCGCATCTATGAGGGACAATTTTGTCGAGTTGAGAGGGTGAGAGTTGAAACATTAAATTTAGTTTTAGTTTTTTCATATAATCTGACAATCCCAAGTTGTTATTTTGTAGGTGTTACAAAAAATACAAATATTTTGTTTATCTTTAAGAAAAAAAAAAAAAAAAAAAATTCAATGTCTCGGGAAAGGTTCACGATTAAACAATTTCTATCGCGTTCTTACAACTCAAAAAATGAGTTTATTAGAGAATATAAAAAGTTCTACTTCAAAAAAGCAAAAGAACTTTATCTCCAAATTTTAATTGAACTTCAAAATTCAATATCAGAGAATAATTTTGATAGCCTAAAAAAACTAAGCAATTTTATTGATTATATAACCAGCATAGAAGATCAAATCGTTTTGAGGGATTATTATGATAATGTCAATAATCCTTTTGTAGACACCAATCTAGTTATTCTAGCCTCTCAAAACAATAAAGTTAAAATTCTAGAATACTTGTTGGCTGATGGTAGTACAATTCTAAATAATCTATCTGTTGATATTGGTAAAAACTCTATACTACCCGGAGATGAAGATCAAACGCATCATAACGCGTTTTATTATGCTATACGCTCAGGCAATATTGAGATTCTTGATTCGCTCATTAATAAATGGCCAGGCAATTATTTTGCTCTTCATTTAAACGAATTAGATGAAATTCTTTCACGAACTTATGAGGAATTAAAGCTAAAGAATGTGCCGTTATCAGAGGATATAGAAATTTTTGTTGAAAATAAATTGATAAATCTCCGTTTTTTTTCTAATGCCTCTAAACAAGTTCAAACTGTGAAGGATTATCTTGATAATCACAGAGAACGGATTGAGTTAGTGCTTCACAATATTCGTTTGTTAAAGGCAGAATATTCAAGCGCAGAGAAACTTGATGAAAGGTTTTTATTCATATTGAAATTTATTGCACAAAATCTTCATGTATTAAAACGGAAATTGAAATCAACCTATGATCGTTTGCCTTGGGAAGAAATGGAATTTTGTTTGGTCAGTTTTGTCTCTTCTCATATTAAACGACAAGAAATCAATCTCTTCTATAATGCCACATTAACTAAAAGTAAAATACTAAATCATTTGGGGAATTTTTCAGAGAAACTTAAAGATTTGGATATTGGTGGTGAAAGTGTTGATCTACCAAAGCTGAAACGCGAGGAAGTTGTTACAAAGGTCATTGGCAGTTACCCTCAATTTGAGGAGTTGTATAGCGATTACCAACAAATTAAGGATATCCATTCTTTAAAGAAAATAAGTGATAATATAAAGCTGGCATTATCGGCGGATCCTAAGCAAAAGGAAGAACAATTAGTTATCATACGGGTTTTACAGGTTATTGGCGAAAATTTAAAAAACACTTTAGAATCACCTAAATTATCTAGCAGTACAAGCGAACTGCTTCTACTAACATTACCAAAGAATTCAAGGAAAGACATTATAGATTTGCGTAATTCGCTATCACATGCTTATTCGCTCTCTAAGAGGACAGAAATTGAAGAAAATGTCAATGTCAGCTTTTTTGTTCGTATTCAAAATGATATTAAAAAAATCGATAATGTAATTTCTGATATTCTTTACAGCAATAAAATTAAATTGATTATAAAATTGCTAAAGAAAATCACTAAAAGTGAAAACTTGGAAGAGATAAAAGAAGTAGCTGAAATATTTAGAAATGTTGAATTAGATAAAATGACTGAGAATTTTAATAAATTGACAGAACATGATAAACTTGAAAAACTCATTGAAGAATTAAGCAATAATATAACTGACAAGACGAATTATGAAATGAAGCTATTTAGTAAAATTAATAACATGTTCAATTTAATGAAAAGTAAATCAGAAAATGTGAGATCTGATTATTTTTCGTCGTTTATTTTATTAAAGGGCCTTGATACTCATTTGAATGCCACTATGATCGACCATAATGTTATTAGAGGTATAAAATTCTTTGCTAATAAAGCACTAGAGAACATTTCTTCTTCCCAAATAGAGTCTCACGATCTTAAAAAAATTGCCGAACTATCAATGAAAATTTTTCATAGTGCTAGGACAAGAATACAGGACGTTAACCTGGAAAATGTAAACATAGTAACTTGTAAGATTTTTCATATTGCTGCATTTGAAACAGGAGATCTAAAATGGATTGAAGAATTAAGAGGCAAATTGAATGAGAAAGGTTCATTCATTCCAACATATAAACAGAAAAAGACCTACAAAATAACAGAAGAAAAAATATAACAACCAGCTTGCACTGAAGCTGTCTGAATTGGAAAGTATTTTAAGGAATAACGCATTAGACGGGAAGTTAATTGAAAAAGTCCCTTCCTATAAGAGGAATAAAAAATTGCAGGCAATAGTTGAAATGCTTGTTCTAGATATAATGTCAATCTTAGATCGATCAGAGAAGTATCTAGAAAACAATCTACTTTTTTTAGATGAGAACACTCCCTTATTAACTGGGAAATGTTTGCGTAATCACTTAGCACACGACAATACCATACTTGATTTTTTGTTATCTGATCCCTCAGTAGCAGTTATCTTGAATGCCAAAAAATTCATTTCAGAAAACGTAATGAAAAGTAAGAAGAAAATTGGCAAATTAGTAAGCGATGACCTATTCAAGCTAAAGAATAAATACAATGAAAGGCTTATCACTATTACCAATCAGGAAAAAATGTTTGCTGCGTTGGAAGAGGGAAATCTTGAAGACTTGAAGAGTTGTCTCAGCAAAGGAGCAGACATCAGTGCTAGAAGTAGGAACTCATGGAGCGCATTGCATTTTGCTGCCAAGGGGCCTAGTCTTGAGCTTATAAAATTTGTTATTAATCAAAATTTAAATGCTAATGTTAAGGACATCAATGGTCAAAGCCCACTCCATATTGCTGCTGAATATGGAAGAAAAAATACTGTGAAATATTTTGTAAAAGATGTAGGTATATGTGTTGATATTGAAGATAATCATGGCAAGAGACCACTGCACATTGCAGCCCAAAATGGTCACAAGGATATTATTGAAGTTTTATTAAATAATAAAGCCAATGCCGTTACTCTCGATATGAGTGGTCTCTCACCTTTACATTATGCAATAAGAAATAATCATGTAGATGTTGCTAAGTTCCTCCTGAAAAAAGATACAAATGTTGATATTGACGAGGCTATGGGTGGCTTTACTCCATTACATGAAAGTGCAGAAAAAGGTCACCTGGAATTGGTCCATTTCTTACTTCAAAATGAGGCAGACGTTAATGCTAGAAGTGACAGGGATTACACCCCCTTACATGCATCAGCCTTAAACGGCCATCTGGAAATAGTGGCCGCTTTAATTCTGAAAGGAGCAAATGTTAATGCTAGGGTCTCAGAGGGGTGTACACCATTACATTATGCAGTAGAAAACGGCCATGAAAAGATAGCTGACGTCCTTTTGAAACATGGAGCAAATGTCAATGCTGTTGACAAAACTTACAATAATGCACCTTTACACTATGCAGCAAAAGATGGACATGAGGGCATCGCGAAGGCTTTACTGAAAAATAAGGCCAATGCTAATGTTGCTACTGTGGAAGGTCTAACTCCATTACATTTTGCGGTAAGGAGTGGCCACTTGAAAATAGTTGCTGCCCTTCTCAAGCATGGTGTTAACATTTGCACGAAAGATAACCATAATTATACGTCATTACACCATGCAGCTCAAATTGGCCATGTGGAAGTTATGGAACTTTTAATAAAAAATGGAGCAGAAATCAATGAAAAAGCTAATAGTAATCTAACGCCATTATATTTAGCTGCTCTGAATGGTCACAAAGATATTGTTGAACTCCTTTTAAAAAATAAAGCTGAAATTAGATCTAAAAACATTGAGGGTAGCACGCCACTACATGCAGCTGCAATAAATGGTAGCAAAGATATTATTGATCTTCTCATAAAAAACAAAGCAGAAGTTGACTCTAGAACTAATGATGGCAGGACGCCATTGCATGATGCTGCTCTGCATGGACACGAAGACGCTATTGCTTTTCTAATCGAAAATAAAGCCGAAGTCAATACAACAGCTAATTATGGTTTTGCACCTTTACATGAGTCCATTATTGGAGGACACAAAAAAATTGTCAATCTTTTAATAAAAAATAAAGCTCAAGTTAACACTGAAGGTATGACACCGTTACATATAGCTGTGGAAACAGGCCATAAAGAAATCGTCGAGATTTTGATAGCAAATAAAGCCAATATTAATGTTAAGTACAATAACAACCAAACACCATTGCTTTCTGCTATTAGAGATAATCATAAGGAGATCGTTCAAGTTCTTATACAAAATGGAGCTAGTGTTAATGAAACAGATGGCCAACCTTTAGCAATGGCAGTCGTGGCTGGGTATAGGGAAATTGTCAAGATTTTACTAAAAAACAACGCCGATATTAACATGAAAGGGGCTGAAAATTCGCTATTATTTTTGGCTGCTAAAGGAGGCGACAAGGAAATAGTAAATGCTCTGATAGCAAGGGGAGCCGATGTTGATGCTATGGCTTTTAATTTAGCATCACCATTATATGTTGCAGCACAAGATGGTCATAAGGAAGTTGCTGAAATTTTAATAACAAACGGGGCTAACGTTAACATTGGAAATGTTGAAGGTTTTCCACTACATATAGCAGCAGGACTCGGCCATGTTAATGTTGTTGAAGTCCTATTAAATAATGGAGCAAAAATTAATTTCAAGGACAATAAGAACAGAACACCTTTAGAATTAGCTGTTGCAAATGGTCATTTGCAAGTGGTGAAATCGTTTCTGCAATATGAGGAATTAGATATTAACGCTAAAGGTAACGATGGTTGGACGATACTGCACATTGCTTCGCAGGAGAATAACTTAGAAATGGTAAAATGTCTTGTAGATAAAGGATCTAATATTAATGCAAAAAATGCCTCTGGCTCAAAGCCTATACATATTGCAGCTAGAGAAGGTTTTAAAGATACCGTTGAGTTTTTCCTTAGTATGGGGTTAAGTATTAATGATCTTGGTGCAGCCAATCAGACATTACTTCACTATGCGGCAATGAAAGGTCATTTAGAAGTTGTAAAATATTTAATAGCCCACGGTGCTGACGTTAATGCTAAAGACGCTAATCGGTCGACCCCTATGCATATTGCTGCTAGCTTTTCTTTCAAAGACATTATTAAAGTCTTATTAAAAAAATGGCGCAGTTTATAACGCGGTTGACATGTTTAATAGAAAGCCGTTAGAAGTTACTAAAAACAAAGAAGTTATCAATTTATTAGCATCAACTGAAAAATTATATGATTCTGTAAAACGTGATAGCTCTTCAGAGGTTGAAAATGACATTAGAGCAGGAGCATTTATTGATGGAAAAAGGAAAGGGGCTGATAGTGGAATGCCATTACATTATGCTGCATGGAAAGGCTTGGACGGAGTTGTCAATATTCTCTTACAGAATAAAGCCAATCCTAATGTGGTTAGTAATAAGGGATTTACCCCAATGCATTATGCTGCTAAATTCTCCCATTTAAAAATTATAAAATCTCTATTGATCCATGGTGCAGTATATGATGCGATTTCTGACAACGGTAAAACGCCATCAGACTTGGCTGTAGATAAAGATATAATGAATTTGTTTAAATTAATTAATGAGTCATTTGAAAAAGTTAGAGAAGATAATTCTCAAGTTATTAATACCCTAAATAAGATAAAGGATAGTGATACACTAAAAGCAGTGATGCGAGCTCGTAATAGAGAGAACAAATCGTTAGTAGTTGCTGCAGTACATAGTAATTTTTCAAAAGTCGAACTGTTGAAAGGGATATCGCAAAGTGACATATCCTCTCAGATTGTTAGAGCTTTAATGCTCTTCAATCAAGGCAATTACCAAACACCCTTAAGTATTTTCATAAATGCATTTGAAAGAAGAAAAGAAATTCTAGGGCCAGATAATCCTGGTACTTTGGATATGCAGACATATATAGCCAAAATCGTATACAAAAAAGGAAGTTACCAAGAAGCTTTAAATATCTATCAAGAAATTTTTCAGAAACAAAAAGAAATGCTGGGTTTAAATAATGAGGATACTCTAAGTACACGAAGCACAATTGCTTTAGTGCTGCATCGACTGGGGAAAGATGAAGAAGCATTTAATATTCATCAGGAAGTTTACCAGAAGCAAAAAGAAATATTAGGGCCAAATCATTCAGATACTTTAGATACTCAGTTTCACATGGCATTAGTATTAGATAAACTGGGCAAATATGAAGAAGCATTAGATATCAATAGGAATATTTTTGAAATAAGAAAAAAAACACTAGGCCCATTTGACTTGCACACAGTGAGTGCCCAAAATAATATAGCACTGGTACTAAATAACCAAGATATGCTTGAAGAGTCCTTAACAATCTATAAAGAAGTTTTCGAAAAGAAGAAAATGATTATAGGTATTAATCATGCGGATACATTAAGAACGTTACATAATATTGCTGGAATACTTTTCAAACAAAAAAAATACCATGAAGCCTTGAAGGCTTTTCAAGAGGTTTTAAATATCCAGAAAAAAGCTTTGCAACAAAACCACCCAGACACTTTGAATACTCAATACAGCATAGGGAATGTATTTTTTGTCCAAGGCAAATGGATTAGCGCAATTAAATCATACAAAGAAAGTTTTGATCAAATAAAAGCTCTTTTTGGACCAAGCCATCGGTGTGTTTTAGATATTTTAACAAAGATAGAAATTATTAATTTAAGATTTAAGTTAGAGGGTAGTGGCGTATCAGAGGTTCTCCAGCATCTGCAAAAAGATATCAACATTGCTGCTAGTAAATGTGACATACAAACTGTTAAGCGTCTACTAAAAAATGGAGCTGATCCCAATGATAAAGACATTGATGGAAGAACACCGTTGCATTTCGCTGTAGACAATGGGCACGTAGATATTGTGAATATTTTACTCAAATATGGAGCTGATGTTACTCAAGTTACCAATAAAGGTAATACACCGTTACACACTGCTACTTCCAAAGGTTACAAGGAAATTGTCGAGTTTTTGTTGCAACATATCAGTCGCGATAAATTAAATGACTTTATTAATGCTAGAACAACTTCTGGTGGTACTACATCACTTCATGTTGCAGCTAAAATTGGCTGCTTAGATATCATAAAATCATTATTAAAACATGGTGCAACTTATAACATTAAAAATAAAGACGGTAAAATGCCCATTGATGTTTCCAAGGACCAAAAAATTTCAAATTTACTGAAATTAATTGAAGAATTGTTTAGGGATTCAAAAAATGGAAATGTTGGAGCTATCAGCAAGCTAAGAGCAGTAAAATCTGATGAGTTCTTAGCTTTAATAAATGCTCGTAACAGTCAAGGGAAAACATTATTGCAAGTTGCTATAGCGAATAAGCATAAGAATATTGCAGGTGAATTGTTAGCGATGCTAAAGGAGTCGGATCAAATTCAATCACAATTTAGCCCAAAAATGTGAGTTGGATTAACCGCCAGAGAAGAAATCTTCTCATTGGAAGGTTCTTATTATCTAAAAGCCGGTTTACACGCTTCGATAACAATTCGCTAGCAATTTATCATAACCATTGAATTGTTTCGATTTATCGTTGGGCGTTAACAGGACATTGTAACGATTTCATTCAGTTTGCATTCAAGGGCGGATCCAGAGATGTTTCTCGGGGGGGGGTAATCTGGTGTGACTCGTCGCACAACACACTATTTTTTCTTAATTTCAGTAATTTAAAGGCGCATTCTGTACTTGTTTGCCGGAATATAAATAGAAATAAAATTTTTAAGTATTAATTTTTAAAATTGTACGTTAAAAATAAGTTTTTTTTGCGAAAAAAAGGTATTTTTTTCAAATCTCGGCGGGAGTACCCCTCTTTACCCCCCTTGGACCCGCCCTTGTTTGCATTTGCCATTACATCGATAAAGGAATATGACAATAATATTTACCAGTCAGTATGTCAAATATAACGATTTATCATGCCTTAAGAAATCCATATTCTTTCGTTGGTGAATACAAAGGTTTGATTGATAATGAAAAGTCATAACCCTCAAAACACTTTAATTTGATCCAAAACATAGGGTACACAGATGTAGGTCCTTTCCAAAGAACAAAGCACAAAATATTACAAGTTAGATATTGTTGGATTACGCAGCTCGTTTCGTCTCAGGATGATGTTCGTTCTAAAGATCAATACACGGTTTTTATTTCTTAAGTTATGATATTGATGGTCAACTGCCTTGTACAAAGATTATGTAACGAAACTGATCACTGTACAAGGCAATTGACCATCAATAGCATAACTTAAAAAAAAAAAAACTGTGTTTTTATTGATCTTTCGAACGAACATCATCCTCAGACGAAAGAAGCTGCGAAGTCAACTTATATCTAATAATCTCATCTGAATCAGGATACAAATTACAAGTTATTACAAAACGAGTTGAAGAAAGTTGTGAGAACACATAGAATTTGTGGACCCTACATTGACAATTCTATAAATTTTGGAGTTAATCATCAAGCAGTAATTAAAGTTTGCTTGATAGAAATGCTGAAAGAGCATATAAAGGGGTATATGGTTTATAAAAATAAAAATGTAAGATGCAGAATAGGCGTGTTGTTTTATTAATCGCATTAAGCGATAATTCCACAAGTTGTTTCTTAATTCAGCTCGTCGTAAATTCATCGGATCTCTAATCCCGGGGAAACCGATGATGAATTTTGGTTGAGAAACAATTTTGAATGAATTTATCATGTCAGAAGTTATTACAATTAATGAATAAAGAAAAAGAATAGCTGGGATTCATTTTCTTCATTCATCAACTCTACATCCACCTATAAATTCCATATATTATTATATATATTACAATTACTATTATAATAATTATTTATAATAATAATAAATTTAAAGCAACATAAGAATTCAGATACCTGAACCCTTGGGCCATAGCACAGTGATAGAGAATCCGCCTCTCTGTGCTTCGCCTCCCGTCTCAGGCTACAAAAATTTATTTCAATTTAATTGGCTACCAATAAATTGAAATAAATAGAGACTGGCTCTAAATGGCCTTCGATGCCAAAAAATACTTTAAATAAAATGACAAAAAAAAAAATTCAAATACCTGTACGGAATTCCTTGTTAGTAGAAAATGAATCTGGATGAATTATGGGGACAATTTTTTCGGATATCTAAAACAATCTGCATGCCTGTCACTGCTGCTCATTTGAATTTAAATTATTTTTTTATAATCCTTTTTTTACAATTTAATGATTTTGAGGGTTAAGTTATTTTACTTTTAAAAATGTCGAAAAGCGATTAAAAATAATCGTTGTTAATTTCATTCATTACAGATTCATTAGCATTTTCATCTATGACGTCATGCGTGAATTCCCCAGTGGATAAAAAACAACACGCCATATCTGTAAAAAAAAAAGAAAGAACCTTTCCGTTTGTTTAAAAAAATTGTAATCTAATATTAAACATTTTATTATAAAATATTTTTGTATTATTTCTAAGAATCATTTTACAATAATTTTAATCGAAAATTACATTTTAATTAAAATAAAGACAATTAATTCAATATGTACTGTATATCTATAAAAAAAAAGAAAAAAAAAAGTTTTTAATGTTGTGCAGTGAAACAGTGCAAGTGAAAAGTGAACGTATTAATGATAAATAACTATTCCATTTACAAAGACTTGACAAATACAGAGGGAAGGATGTAATGAGCTCACAGGGCCGGAACTAGGGAGATTTTTTAGGGGGGCAAAATTTAATTAGCCGCCCCTTCCTTAAAATTTTCTAAACAAAAATTCATATCATTTTTATCTTTTTTTTAGTAAATCTTTTTAATTGCCGCCCCCTGATATCTGTCGCCCGGGGCACACGCACCCACTGCCCCCCCTAGATCCGGCCCTGTGAGCTCATATCATTTAAAACAATTTCTTCCATTTAATTTAATTATTTCGAAGCAAACAAGAAAAAACATTTCCATAATTTGCAACCTTCTATGTTTGAAATATCCTAGATACTTATTTTTATACTTATATATACATATATAATATTTTAAATAAATATTTGAACATGCATAACAGATCCATGTATATATTGTTTTAATTTTAACCTTTGAGCGCATGCCCGTGGCCCGTGGCTCAGTGAGAAGACACTAGCT
>JAKCPI010029849.1:0-23509 GCA_023213315.1 Euborellia annulipes | reverse complement strand
TAGCATAGTAATATAATGATAATTATAATCTGATCCCATGATGTATTATCAAAAGGAAAGTTTAGCACTTGAATAGCAATGTATAATAAAAGATGGATGAGCTTTAATGCCTAATAGGCCTAGTATCTTTAAAGCTAATCTCTAAATTCGTAAACATTCAGAATCTATTATAAAGTCTATGAATTTGCAAGTAAATGGCCTCCTATACCGAAAGAGAAAAAAATCTTTAAATGTAAATATTTATTAGATAGACTTCTTTTAAACCGAAATAGTATCAAACTAACTGCCAGTTTACAAAAAAAAAGTAAATCCGAGAAGGAAAACGTTAGTTTTGAGATCACTAAAAGCAAGCTTAGAAGTTTTCAAGTGGATTGATGATAGAATCAAATGAATAAGATAAAAAATTTACAGACCTATGTAGTAGATTAAAGATATACTTGTAAATGGAGAGATGGGATGATGACTTACCTGAAATAAAAGAGAAAAAATTTATTATTAACAAGAAATATAAACGTAAAATAAGTAAACTAATTATTAATTCTATGAAAGATACACAAGAATCAGTGACCCATTATCGAGAGAGAAATTTTTGGCGCCGAATTTGGGTCCATTTCTCCTGATAACTAAAATTGCTTTCTAAGTGAATTCAAATACCCGAATGCCGTGCTGTGGTCTAGTGGTAAGGGCAGACGAGTACAAATTGATGGGTCCGTGGTTCAACTCCCGCCGGCGCACCCTTACTTTTTTAGGGTATTTGAATAAATAAATATTGAATTATATAAATTTCTCTACGCGGCTTACATACGCGAAGTATACCAGGTATAATATCTTAAATATTATATATGTAATTTATTATTTGTATTATACATAAGGGTAAAAAATATTTCAACAATTTTAAATTTCAATAAATAACTTCTGATTTCTAGGACAGGGCTTGTTCTAAGAGTCAGAAATTGTCTTTCCATCCAAAGTGAAAAAAAATTTATTCCAATTGAATGTGCTATGTATGAATGAATTAAAAAAAAAAAAAAAAAATAGCAATGGGTTCTTAATGGCTTCACATGATGAAAATATTTTTAAAATTTTTTTATTGTTTTCAGAATGTGTATAGAAATGTTTTAAATGAAAAGGTTAATAATGTAAATCTCACATTGTATTCAAAGATAATGTTAAAAATGCCAAAAGTGCGCCTGAATCTTGGATGGGTGGCCCCTATAAATTAGGGATAAAGGGATAATAGGGATAATATGGAGAAAGTCCCCCGGATGCTACCCGTATTAATTATATAATTTAAATAAACACAAATTAAAACCCTAAAGGCCTATGCAGCCTAAAAGGATAATTTAAATTAAAAAAATCAAGAAGAATAAAATTATGATAAAATTAATTAAAATTAATCAAAACATCTACAGTATATTATATTGTTTCAATATAGACAACAGTTTATCAGTTTATATTAAAATAAAGTTATTACACAGTTCTTTAAATAGCTTATTTTTTAAATATTTTTACTTTGAATAAATCATGCTCTATATATGACAAAAAATATGATGTTGAGTTAAAAAGTAAATCTAAATAATTTTTTATCTAATCAATAATTTGTTATTAATTAGAACAAAAAGGTCAATGACATATAATATTTATTATTTATTTATCTAATTTTGCTAATAAATCAATTATTTTTTAGATTTTGCCAATCAATGTCCTTAATTTTCCAAGCTGTCTATCAATAAAATGTCTTAACTAAATGAAAAATTGGATGAGATCATCCGTCAGAGAATGATAAAAATATGCAAGACCTCATTCAAGAAAAAACAATGTTTGTTTCTCAGTTGATTTTAACTAGAATTAATGTATTACAACGGGATTTGACTTGGTTTGCATAATCACGTAGGCACTTAAACAATTTTAGAGCTATGAATTTGATGAGAATGAAAATAATAGTGTCAAAAATAAAATTAGAGAAAATTTAGAGCAAGAAGAAAGATATATTAGACTATTTCTATTTTATGACAAAATATTTTCAATTTCAATTTTTTTTACCGGCGCTGAATATTCTATCATTTTAAAATATACAATGTTTCAACCCCGAATCATATCATCAAGTACATAATTTATTCATCATGACCTATCATTTTGTACTCTTGTGGTTAAATATCTATTGACGCACATCAAATTAGTGATGAAAACTTATTTTTAAAAATATGATAAATTCAATAATGTTTTAAGTTAATTAAAATAGATAAATGCCATTTATAAAGGAGAATTTTTACTATTTTCTATTCGTAAATAGCACTTATGCTATTAGTCCAAAAGCTGGTGATGGAAATGGGCAAGAGTTTTCTGAAGGCTAATATTTTCAGAATAGGTTGCATTTTAGTGATGGAAAGAAACTCTAGACTTCCAGTATCGGCAGTATCGGGGCAGCGGGAATAAGCGGGTAAAATTGCGGGAAGATGGTTTTTCGCAAATATCTCGAAAACTATGCAGCTTTCCGCAAAAATTCATCTATACAAAAATAATCGAAATTAAATTACAAATAAAAGTGGTCTAGTACATAATCTCACTATAGTGAACGGTTCGGGAGATTTAGAGGGGTAAAATTTATAATTCCTATGAAAGGAGACACTGACGTTAGAAAAATATTTATATCTTGTTACCATGACAACCATCAAATTTTACCCCTCTCGAATTGTTCACTTTATCGTGATTATGTACTAGACTAGACCATTTTTGTTTGTAATCTAATTTCGATTATTTTTGTATAGATGAATTTTTGAGGAAAACCACATAGTTTTCGATATTTGAAAAAAAATATCTTCCCGCAACTTTACCGGTTTATTCCCGCCAAAAGGCCCGGTACTGGAAGTGCTGACTCTAGAGCAGTGATTCCCAACCTGGGGGCCCCAAGTGGGCAATTTGGGTTATCAGGGGGGGGGGGGCAATAAATAAGTGGGGAGCGATGAGTATTTAAAGGGGAAAAATTATTAGTTTACTAAAATTTAAAAGAAAAAAAATTAAAGAGAAAAATCTCCTATTTACAGGAAATTTCCAAAGAGTGAGCAAGAATAAATTTGATTCAATGGGGGAGTCTCATTGAGAGCAAAAGGGTCCAGGGGGCGCAACCCGCTGGCCAGGCGCAAAACCCCCTCGAGACCCCCCTTGCAGACTGGTAATAGAATAACTTATTAATTTATTTGATCAAAGGATACCAAACTCGAATGTGAATTTATCTCACCACTTTATACTTTTGATATATATTTTAAACAAAGAGAAAGCAAATTTTACAATAAATATCTGATTTAGAATGAATATTTAAATACACAAACAAATTGTTCCCACACTCCCTTATGTAAAATATTAATATCATAATTTCTATGATAATGGGCAAAAAATAAATTTTTAGAGGAAAAAAAGTATTTAAATATATTTCATATATAGGGTAAGAGAAAGTAAAAATAATTAAATGGAAAAGATACACAGAGAGAATATTTTGAATCGAAAAAAGTGTCAGAAATTAAATATAAAAAAGACTGAATATTCTGGTGGTTTTGTTAGATTGGTGTGAAATAGGATTAAAATTATAAAAATGGTGGAGCTATAGTTGTTTTCTCACTTTTGGATAGAGATATAGATACAGGAGGGGGGCGGTTCGGGCGTGGGTCCCCCTCTAAATCATAACTACGGGGATTAATTCCCTGCCCGAGGCGACGCGTGCGTTAATAACCTTGTTAGGCCAAATGAAGACATACGACCGAACACTGTCTAGCAGCGCAATACAAAAATAATTATTATTACTTTGTGTGCCAACATAATCATGTCAAAGATCCTGTCTTGGTGAATATAAATTTTAACTATGTCAACTCCACTAACAAATTAATGAAGATGCTACAATAGAAATATTAGCAAATTAAAAGAGAAAAGAAATGAAAAGATAAGACAGCTTCAAGATTTAAAATATTCTTAAATAGACAGTAAATTACTAATATTTCTTTATAACCAATTATTCAGAGTGAGCCTTATTTAATAAATTTAAATATATGTATTGAATATATAAATCATAAAATAACCTAATCTTTCTGAGTAGAGCCACTTTTATTTCTGAAGGCGCTAAAGTAAAATGAGTTAAGGAAAAGTAGTATGTTGTGATTTCTATTTTACAAAAAATAAGATATTCCTTTCGGAAGTTCAATTGATTTTTTAAGAGTTCACGTCCCCAAGGCCCAAAATGCTTCTTGACCCTGATTAGGCTATATTCCTTTTGAATAGCTTATAGAGATTGGGAAATTTCCTTCCTCATATAACTAAAATTACTGGACTTAGTTCTAATTCTACGAAAATAAATTGGTTTTGTGGTTCGCCCACCTAAAGCGGTCAACTGTTGATTTAAGGCGATATTTGGCTTACAATGTTAGTATTAAAATATATGACTGGAATTTATAGCTTTGTTGAAAATAGAATTTCATATAAATGAGAGGGACTTGGGAAAAATTCATTTTACCACAGCTTTGATAAAACTTTTTGTTTGAACTACGGTACTTATAGGAAAATTTAATTTGTAAAAGTACTATCCGTAAGATTTATTTCTCTCTTGAAAAAGAGGACGACATAATCAAAAAAGTAAAAAACAAAAAAAAATGTAAATTTCATAATATTTCAAGTGTGAAAAAAAGTAACACAAAAAGGGAGAGTTTTCTATAAATATATTAATAAATCATCCCCATAGCTATTCTCCAGAGTTGGGACTATGTCACATTATTATGAGACCACACCAATCAATCAAATTAATTTTAATTATTTAATCACTCTTTTTAGTAAGAATTTTCATTAGACCTATTTATTTTTTTCTTCATTTTGATTTAAATTTACTAAATTTGTTGTTTTTTGAAAATTTTAATTCAATCCTCTCCGCATGACTTGAAAATGAGCCACCCAAATTTTGCATTTTAATAATTTATTCCCCAGAATTTTGTAATAATATGTTTATAGTTAAAAATTTACTAATTAATCGTCTATATGATATTTCCTGTCATAGTCTACTGCTACTTTAATTTTCAAGATAAATATAACAATTTTATATTTCTTGTGAAAATACGACATTCATATCATATAACATGTCTTAGTGAATATAAATTTTACCAACTCTTCCAACAAATTAATAAAGATGTTAGTTAAAATGTAAATATTAGCAAATGTGAGAATAAAATGAGTTGAGTATGAGAGAGAAAACGACAAGAGGAGAGAAAAGGATGAGGATGCTTCGCTTCTGCTTCTCTCCAATCGGTTTAAAATGTACTTGCTTTGTTTTCGAGTAAACAAAAGGCAAAGCGATTAATGTATTTCAATAAAAGGTGCATTGTCTAGCAAATGAACACATTGGCTTCCCATTGTTTCAGTCAGTGTGCCAGCGATCTCTGCCCGATTCAACTTCGTTTTAGCATGCAGGATTAAAGAATAGGAAAATTAATTTTTATATTGGAATCTATTGTCAAATTTGTAAAAGATTATCTTTTTGGATCTGATTTTTTGTATTTATAAAAAATTCGCTTTGAGTTTTATATAAAAAAATTTTATTTATAGACCTATATTAGTGGATAACAATAGAATTTTTATTTAAAAAAAAAATGAAATGTCAAATATGTTTGAATAAAATGAGGGACTCCATTTTTATATTTTTTTGTGAAATTAAGTTATGAATTTCGACAAATTTAAATTCTTTATAGGATCTATGATACTAAATTCTTAATAATTCAAGACTTCTATCAGAATACAGGGTCACGGATCCACTCACTTAAATTTAATTTTATTGAAATTGATACCTGATTTTACAACAATTTGTTTGAGTAATAAGGTGTTTGTTCACCTTTAAGGGATGATGTATAATTAAGTTTAAAATTATTCATTATATTTATCAAAAAAAAAATTTAATTGAAATATTAGTGTTACTATATTTAGGTTCAGTAACACCATTTCTCTATATAAAATTTCCTTAGGCTATTGACTAAGTATTAATAATTAATGATTAATGAGATGAAAATTAACCTATCTTTAAAAATTTGCTCATACATTTTTTAATATTAAAGAGACAGAATAATAAAGGGAATGAGAGAGAGGAAGAGACTCTAGAGAATGAATGAATGAATGAATGTATGTTGGTTGCATTATGCATTATGAGGTGAGAGGAGAGCATCGATAATAAACATATGGAATTTGAATGAAATGTCATTCAACCTGTCACTATTTAATACTCTTGCCAAATTAATTTATATATTCATTTATAAGAGGTGGATAAATAATTTTTAATGAAATTTATTTTAAAATGAGAATAAAATTATTTTCAATGAAAATTCATTTTTAAAAAGCATTAAAAATAAATTATAATTCCATGACATGTAGCCTATATAGGCAGGTTTATATATAATGATTTTTTGAAAATAATTACCTTTCTTATAATGTAATTAGTGGTAAAGAATCGATAATTAAAGCTTGTATAGTCAAGATGAAAACACTGATAGGTGACTATGTTAATAATTTTCATCTATAACAACTCTATTATAATATTTGACAAATTATATAAGTAATTAAGCACTGAATCTAAGGACAGATGTTATTTCTTGTTCAAGGGGTCATAGATTCGCCTCGCGTACTAAAGTGTATCGGCTACCATTAATTAGAATTAAAATGAATAATATAAATAAATTTTTATCCTCTTTGAATGATGAGTTGTCAATTTAAGAAGATTAGAGCGATAAGAAAGGAGCAACTTTCTTAACAAAGAACTCTCAACTGTTGAAAAGGAGCCCATAATTCAAGATTTCTGTTCTTTCTATGGTGAGACTGTGCCCTATTAGTAATAATAAAGCCTGCAAAATACATAATCTAAGATAGAATGAATTCAAGAGTGTAAATAAAATGATTGTTTTGAAATGTTTATCTTAAGTTGTTTAGATTTAGAGGTTCTGTTGAGAAATTTCATTTTAACTATTCTTTAATATTAAATCTACTTCAAGCTATCTACGCTGTCTATGCTGTTCAGATTTGTGATTGTGTCTGAATTTGTACCTGAAAAAGGCGGGAGTGGCCGAAACGTATTTTATACAAATAAACCACAGTATAAACCAAAACAAAAATTTTTATTTAGGGGGACTCACTGGCCCTTAAGGGAAAAAATATAGTTATCTAAAAAAAGTGTTAAATAAAAATTGCTATTTGTCCAGCTAACTTTGCTAATTCAAAGCTCACTAAAATATTATAGATTTCAAGAGATTAATTGATGAAAAAAAGAAAATAACAATAATTTTTTAAATCTTAATAATTTTTTTAATTCTCCTATATTTGTGACGTCTCTACACCAAATATGACTTTTATTGAAAATACGATTTTGACCTAAATTTACCTGAGTGGGTTTTCAGATGCCTGTCAACGTCCAAATAAATGTGAGATGATCTCTGAACTAGACACAAAATTTGATCATTCATAATACATCAAATATAATATAAGCTTGATAAAAAGAAAAGAAATATTTCTCTTTAAGAAATTTCTAGCATTAGACTTTTTAAAATTTTTCAGATTAAAAAAATATGAGAAATAAAGCACGGATACAACGAAATATAGTTTGAGCCCAAAGTAATTTATTCTAAATAGCAAATTTCTTCTTTTTTATCAATATTTAATTCTTCAAAAAAAAAATCGGACTTAGATCTGGTAATACCTACTCTAACAGCGTGAGCCCCTGAGTGATTTATTTATAGAATATAATTAAATTTTAGTAAAAAATGCATTAAATTTTTTAGAGAAATTGCTATTTTTCACATTAGCCCTTGAGTTTGTAGGAGCATCCGATCAGTATTGTCCCATTGGAAGAAACAATGTGCGACTTGCTGAACTCTGGCCTATCTTGCCAAGGGCGGGCGATATTTGCAATTACAATCAGTGGAGCGAAACAGCAGCACTCCCGAGAGAACGCCTCGCCACTCTCTATGCATCTGCCCTAGATAATCTCACCCCGTATTATATTATTATTATACATGATATCAATGACATATGCTTAATGATCTATTGGGTAGATAATCAATTTATTAATATTCTATTCATATTAGTTACTCATTAATTAAAAGAATAAGTTAATTATTTTTTTGTTTTGAAGAGAAAACGAGGTGTAGGAAATATCAATACTATTATAAACTGGTATTGGTATCAGAATAAAATATAAAAATGAAATCATCATAGAAGAAGCGTGTATGCACTCTCTCTCTTCTACAGGTATTACCATGGCCAATGCTCTGCCGAATTAAAATCAATTATACCCAAAGCAACTTATACACGAAACACAAGAGAGGCATCGTCCCAGCATCCCTATGCTGTTCAGATTACGACTAACAAAACTAGTCAATTCCAATCTTCCTTTGTCCCCATGACATTGGAACAAGCTCCCTGCGTCCATCTTCCCCAAAACCTACAATCTTCAGACTCAAGTCTAATCTCAACAGGCATCTTCTCAGTTCGCGAAGTTGAGTTCCCCTTTTATGCTTCTCCTTTTGTTTTTATTTTCTTCCTGGCTGCATGTGACCACTGGTCATTATAGGTCTTCGGACCTTATGCACCCATTCCAAAAAAAAAAATAAATAAATAAATAAAATTAAAAAAAAAAAAAAAATATTTCTGTTTAAAAAGAGTGCCTGCCATTAAATTGTTAAAATGCTTTCGATTCATCTTCCAACCTTCAACATTCCACGTTCCTTTGTATCTTTAACGCTTCTGCTTGTCAAAAACATCAACGTTATTATATTATTTAGATGTTTCCCATACCATTTATGATTTAATATTTTAGATGATGAAGAAGGTGTGAAGCTAGAGAGAACAGTTATAAGACAATAGATGCACGAATTTAAAAAAGCGAATATGGATAGATGAAATGTAAATTATTCCTAATAGCACTTTCTAATTATAGGCTTTATTATTAGGCCCAAGATGTATTTTTGAGCTGTTTGGGTGGGAGAACCTTCAAGTTGTATAGCTCTAAGGTATGAATGATTGGAGAAGGAAAATAGATAACTATATATCAACGAAAATCATTTAAAATATAGAGAGTAATTCGTATTCTGAACCCTACTTAATTTTAAGTAATAAATAAAAACAAAATATATCAATATAAATTTATTATTAGAAAAATGTTGAGCTCGAAATTAGTGATATAATAGGGCTAATACAATTTTTTTTTTTTTGGAATGGGTACATAAGGTCCGAAGACCTATAATAACCAGTGGTCAGATGCAGCCAGTAAGAATATATTTTAAAAAGAAAAAAAGTAGAAACAAAGGAGGAACTCAACTGCGGGAATTGAGAAGATGTCTGCTGAGATTAGACTTGAAAGTCTGAAGTTTGTAGGTTTTGGGGAAGATAGACGCAGGGAGCTTGTTAATCCCCGGAGGTCATGGAGACAAAGGAAGATTGGAATTGACTGAGGCCATTTAGACCCCGGCCTTATTTATTGTAATTAATTACTACACTGAATAATGTAATTTGAATAAATTTGATAAATTTAATATCATTATATTAATATTTTGTTGTTCAAATGAAGAGGGGGAGGGTAGGCCGCTAGTGCGCGGATCTATCTACCTACCAATAAAGTACTAACATTAAGTTAAAATCAATTAAAAAACAATAGTGAAGTAGAAAAAAATGAAGATAATAAAAATATACATTTTATAATTTTATTGTTTTCTTCTCTTTTAACTCTATAGAAATTCAAAAAAATTTAATTTCTAAAAAGAGACGTGATTGTGAGAAAAAAGAAGACACCCGTCGCACGGCCTGGCTCTAATTGGAGGGGAGAGTAGTGGCTGTTATAAAGAAAGCCGAGATATTGCTAGTCTAGTATCACCTCTCAGTAGTTTATCACAAAATATGAGCCGCTCTGAGTAAATTTTTTTAAAGTTATTTTTATGCCTCGGAGCCCTTTTTATTCAAATAATTTGGCGGTCAATATAATGTGAATGTATTTTTATCGCTCAGTACGGGAACCGAAACTCTGCTATGATAGAACAAGAATCGAGACTTACATCTGTGTTAATTCCCCTGAGTGATTAATCTTTATTACTATGATAGTTAATATCAATGAATAAATTTTTATAGGCCTATTAAATTAAAATTTTTTTTAGATGCCACTTCAGCTTTTCACATATATATACAAATAAGCTACCGGCGAGAGATGAGTTACTGACAAAGCGATGAGAAAGAATGCCAAGTCAGCATCTTTCTCTCAGGTTTAAGATTTCTTGGGCTTATAAGAGGTCTTTAGAAGATTAAAATAAATAATATATTCGTTACACGCCATATCTTTTATATTGAAAGAAATTTATTATTAAATTAAATCCTATAATCAAATCAAATTTTTCATATTATTGTAGGCTATATAGATTTTTATATTTTAGAATAATATATATTCAGAATAAAAAGCAAGAAAGTATGTCCTACGGATCGGTTGTGTCAAACTGTATTTCGCTATCAATGATAATTTTTTAGTTGCAAAACTTTCCCGGTCGTTTTAAATAAATCTAATCATATGCCACCATCTATGTATATGATTAAATTTATTTTTTAAATATTTTGACTGCGTTACATGACTTTGCCAATTTTGATAACTTATATAAAAAAAAATTTAAAAGTATAATGATAAGATCATATATATTTAAATTTATTAAAATTTTTATCACTAAGATGGTATTTATTAAAAAAAAAGTCACACTTTTAAAGGATAATATTCCTGCATGAACTTGTTTTTATAATCATATCTAGCAGAGAGAAGAGAGAAATTTTGATGCTGCTATTGATTTTATATGAATGAGGACATAGGATCAAAGCTGTGGAAGACATTTAGATGCGGGTGAAACGTTTTAAATTAACCACTACATTGCAAATATAAATAAGAATTATTATGATATATAGATATAATAATTGAACAATATTTTAAGATCCACATTTCCGAGTTTTTCTTGAAATATTGGCATATTTAGCAAAATTTATTTTTCACTATTAGTATGCGTATTATATTAAACTACTCGCAAATATAAAATACTATCTTTATACACACATTATATACTTGAAATATTAGACTGGTTATATACAAAATATAAGCTAATTATACATAATACAAGTTGCGCATGCGCGGCGCTGGTTTATGTAGCCTGCCCGCTAGCTGATGTCTACTGTGAGCTGGCCCAAGAGACGCATGCGCGCTAGCTGTTCCAGACCCGAATATGTGAAACGTCGGCAACAAATAAAAAACTTTTTTATTCACCTGACAGCATCTAGCCATCCAAACAGTGGCGTAACGTACACGCCCCCCCCCCCTTATATACTCCCGGGGCGAAAAAAAGGTTGCGGACGGGCCTAGCTAAAAAAAGTTACAGCACTGCATCCAAATCCCACGTCTTATCTATTAGAGCTACCAAGAAAAAACCCTTATATTTTTTTAAGTTTTTTCGGTATTTGAGACCATTTAGACCATTTTTTTAAATTAATTGATAACAAAATTTTCATAGCCTCTGACGGAAAATGAACTACTATCACAAGAGGCGAAACTTGTATCTCATCTATACTGCCCGGGAGAAAAAAAAATGTTTAAATGGTTAGGTATTATTAAAGTCTAATTTGGACATGTCATACGCCGAGAGTAGTGAGTGGTGTGGCGAAGACGGCATACGATATGGGGCTCCTCGGACGACAACTAAGAAGAGCACCTAGGATAACTTGGCTTCACCGGGTCAGGAGTGATATGACCGAGTTTGGCCTGTCGGAGATAACAGCTTTGGATAAGAGAAAACGAAGGAGACAGTGAGGTTCGCCGACCCCCCGCGGGAATAATGGCGAGGACAGAATAAGATTAAAGTCTAATTTTAGAATATTAAAAAAAAACTTTATGTTATGTAAGGTAAAACCATCAACCCTCACTCCCTCATATAGAGCTTCCCAAATTATTAATTTCTCGTCATTTATATTATAATTTTATGTCTAGTTTGTATATGCAAAATTCTATGACAATCGAATTAATTTAGAAGTAAGATTTATTTTTAAATGATTCCTTGAACTTGTAAAGACATTCGTTTTATTTGTTGGATTAGCGCAATTATATTAATTATATTTGGAGTGTAGGAAGATTTATTGCGGTTTTTAACCAAGATGTTATGGTTGAATAAAAACAATAAGAACAATGGTTTATTGTTGTCTGCTTTATTTTAGGTCTGGCGACTGGCTAGCATCAGTTTCGGTAGTCCGAACCACCATCATCAGGCCTGCAAAATACAATTTATCTTTAATTTACTTATATTATAATATTAGATAAGTTTGTCGTTACAATGATTGTACTCTATGTCAATTTAAACTATTAAATAATAGTTTAAATTGACATAGAGTACAATCATTGTAACGACAAACTTATCTAATATTATAATATAAGTAAATTAAAGATAAATTGTATTTTGCAGGCCTGATGATGGTGGTTCGGACTACCGAAACTGATGCTAGCCAGTCGCCAGACCTAAAATAAAGCAGACAACAATAAACCATTGTTCTTATTGTTTTTATTCAACCATAACATCTTGGTTAAAAACCGCAATAAATCTTCCTACACTCCAAATATAACATTCGTTTTATTTCTCATTTTGAATTTTTGTTTCAAAACTAGAGTTTTTTTTTTTGACTAATTAACGAAATTAAATTACTATAATCATCTTCTTCCGACTCAAGTTAACCTCTTAGAATTAAAGAGGACTATTTGATATGTATGTATATAATTATAATTTTGATTTGATATCAATTATAAATCGGATGTTTGCTTCTTGGTTCAGTTACAGACGAACTAAGTCTCCAGAGAGGAAAGTTTGAGGGAGGACTTTATTATTCGCATCTAGATTCGAACACTCACACAAGGGAGTTTCTATTTGCCACCGTTTTACCTGAGGCGTCAGAATCCTTAAACAGACTCCTCCTCTATCTCCTAAATGTCTTTGCACTTTTCTATTAAATTATATTCAAAAGAATTCTTTTCCTTTTACTAAAAGATATTTTTAGAAACGAAAATTTAAAATTGTCTAATTAATAAACTTCGAAACTGGGGGGGGGGAATGAGTAATTACCTCCATCCCCCTTGAAAAAAATCTGCTGTGATTTGTGGCACAGCACAAAACTTTCTCTTACTTTCGGAAATCGAAAGTTGTCTTCTGTGCTTGTCACACCAGATTTTTTGTGTCGACATATATTTAGTTTCCGACAGTATTGTACTTTCCAATTTCAACATGTAAAATTTATAAGAATGAGGAAATATTTATATTTTGTAAATTTTAAACAAAATCGTTGGAGCGAATTTTGAGAAAATCGAAAAACTGAAAAAGTACATTAGTAAAGTATTAGTACTTTTTGACCGATTTTGTTCAAAAGCTTCGTGTTACGTCCCATGGGGGTTTCCTAACATAAATATAAAATTTCAATCTCCTAGCTCTTTTAGTTCTTGAGATATTTTGTTCACAGACACACACACACCGACAGACCATGTCGCGAAAACCAATTTTTTTACTTTCTCTTACCCTATATATGAACTACCGTATGTAGAGAGCAAAAGTATTGCGATCATGTCAAAAATTCGATGTCAAGATTTTGATGGATATACACATGTTTTGAGGCCTCCTAAGTCCAAAAAAGTGGGTCCCGCAAATTAGTCTGTGTATGTGTGTGTTTGTGTCTGTGTGGACATTTTTAAACATGAAGGAAATGAGCTAGGAGGTTGAAATTTTATATTCAAGTTAGGCACCCCCCGAACTCGTGTAAATAAGATTTTAAACAAAATCGGCCAAAAAGTACTAGTATTACTAATTTACTGATGTACTTTTTTAGTTTTTTTCGATTTTTTCAAAATTCGCTCCAACGAATTTTTTTTTTAATTCTTAAAATAACTATTTTTTAGATGCTCTTTAAAATGTGTATTCTCATTTTGCCGTTGAAATCTTCTGAAGAACACTTTCCCTTGTTCTTCATAGGAAAGATAAGAGAAATGGTTGCCATGGTAACAGAATTTAAATTAAATTTTTTTTTATAAAAAAGCACTTTTTTCTCATACACACTCACTCTCACCTAGCCATTCGGACAGTTTTTTCGGCAACTCAGGCCATATAAAACTTTTACGATATCCGTTATTGATTAATATACATATTGGGGTCCAGGCATTCTTATTTAAGCCATTTGGTATCCAAATAGCTTAAATAAAATCATCGTACTGCCTGGGGTCCGAACCCGCGACTTTTGTTATACGAGGTTAGCACGCTAACCCCTACACCAAGTCCCGAGGGCTCTTGTTAGATTAAAATTCAAATAAATCAATTATTATTTAGATGCCCTTTTAAAAAGTATACCAGTAATATTTTGTGAAAATTGTTTGAAATACACTTTGATGATGCAATTCAGTTTTTTTTTTTTTTTTTTTTTTTTTTTCATTTATTCGATGAATATAATAAAAATAGAAAATAATTTTATTGATTTTTCTTTATTATTATTTTTCGCTCGATTTAATTGATTCTGAGAATAATGGGTTGTTTAAAATCATGTTTTATTTTTAGACGATGGATAGACACTTTGTCACTTGCATTCATGATCTTCCCTCTCTTTCTATTTGGGTGAATAAATCTCAATGCATTAATCCAATACATTTTATTTACTTTTTACTTATGAAATGCAAGTGGTAAAGTTTGAAACTAACTTTTTTTTCTTTTTTTTATCAGTATTTACCAGTTTAAAAGATCATTCTTGTTAAGCAAATCAAACGGCATTCAACTTCGGGATAGGCGGGTCCAGAGGAACAAGAGTTGTTCAACATCCTAATAATGTCTAATGACTAATAATGTCATCAATGTTACTTAACAATGATCATGTGGCTGTTGTTCTTTTTTGTCAGGCTCATGGGCAAACAATTTTTTAACCAGATGAAAATCCGACCTACCTGTAATTCTTTTTAATTATAAAAAAATAATTTAATTCCTGAGATTCATTTCAAAAGAAATATTAAAAAGTGTTAAATCTCTATTAAAGCAAAATTTTATGGTATTTTTTTTATATGAACAAACGTGGCGGCAAGGTGTGGGAGGGAGTCAGATGAGTTATTATTAACGATATAAATAGTATATTTGTCGCCATTTAGTACATAATGAAATTAAATTTTTAACTTTCGTATTTAGTTTTTTGTAAAATTTAATTTTATAGGTTATGCCTTTATTTCTATTTTAATATTTAAAGGATTGAAATTATTTTCTGACTGGCTTAATTATTCTTTGCAAAATAATCGTGCCGCCATTACAAGCCAATGAATTTGTGTTTTTTCATCTTACCCAGTTCGTTTTTGGTGTGATCCATTCTCCTTCCTTTATCCCTTCCTCTTCTCATTTGATTCTTCTAAAACACTTTTTGCACATGACATGAACACATTAACACACGATATATATAAATAAATAAATAAATAAATATAAAATACTTAAGAGAACACTTCACTCGCGTGGCTCAAAGCTCGAGCTCCATCGTGATACTGCTGTCAGCAAGCCTTCGCTCGCTTCGGCTTGGCGTCGTAGAGGTGATTTCGCGGCTAATTTAATTCATATCAAATTAATTACTATTTTAACATCATATCTTATTAATATAATTGAATTTAATTATTTTATTATGCTAAAAAATAAAATATTATTTAAAATTTATTATTAAGTTATTAGAAAAGTATATTTATTGTGATTATAATCCATTTGATTGCAAAATTTTTGAATAAGAGTATTTCACTAATTAATTAAAAGATGGCTCTGTGTGAATAATAAAAAAAAAAAATTGTGTCACAGAGGACAAAAAGCAAGAAAAAAAATTAGATTCAAGATTTATATTAAAAATTTTTTTAAAACCCAAGAAATTAAATAAATCTCTTAAAATGTAATTATGGGTTTAGGTAACCAAAGACAAATTATAATAGAGCTAGCTGAATTAAAGTAACTATTAAAATAATAATTGTTATAGTTTCATATTTATTTAAATTAATTGATAGTTAAGTTAGAATGAAAAAGATATTAGGACAAAAAAAAAAATAATAATCTAGAGCCATTTCTGACTTGGGCGTAGGCGTGGGGGAAGGAAGACACTTGGACCCTCCCCTTGGAAAAATTTCCTAAAGTCCTATGATTTCGGATGTGTATTTCCCCTTCTCTTGAGTTTCTATTAATATTTATATGAATATATAAACAAATCTTTAAGGCTTATTCATTGGTCTTACTCAATAAACGATTCATCACTTTCATGTTAGTTATATTGTTTATTATTTAAGTAGTCTCTGATGCTGAAAAATCGGGTGTGATGGTCGCACAGCACCCAACTTTCTCTTACCCAAGGGCGGATCCAGAGGTGTTTCTCGGGGGGGGGGGGGGGGTAATTTGGAGTGACTCGTCGCACAGCACACTATTTTTTCTTAATTTTGGTAATTTAAAGGCGCATTCTGTACTTGTTTGCCAGAATATAAATACAAATCAAATTTGTATTAATTTTTAAAATTTTACGGGAAAAATAAATTTTTTTGCAAAAAAAAAGGTATTTTTTTCAAATCTCGGGGGGGGGTAATTACCCCCTTTACCCCCCTTGTATCCGCCCTTGCTCTTACCTTAGGTAATTGAAAATTATGTTCTCTGCTTGCCACGTCACATCAGACTTTTTTGTGCCGAGATATATTTAGTTTCCAACGATATATTAGAATTCTTTAAAAAAAAAACAAACACTTTTTTCCCATTCACACACATTTACATACGCATACACAACACACAGTCTTTTCAGCAACTTAGGCCATTTAAGACTTTAAACGATACTGGTTATTTGTAAATACCTGGTATATCTATTGAGGGTCCAGGCATTCTTATTTAAGCCAGTTGTAATAAAATCATCGGACTGCCTGGGATCCAAACCCTCGACCCTTGGTATACAATGCAGGCGCGCTAACAACTACCCCAAGCCGGAGGGCCATATTAGAATTCAAGATATAATTTTTTTTTTTTTTTTTTTAACATTCACACTTTTTTCTTATTCACTCTCACATTCACACAGTCTTTTCGGCAACTTAGGCCATTTAAGACTTTTACGATAACCGTTATTTAATAATATATATTTATTTGAAGTCCAGGCATTCTTATTTAAACCATTTGGTATTCAAATGGCTTAAATAAAATCATCGAACTGCCTGGGGTCCGAGCCCGCGACGTTTGGTATACGAGGTTAGCACGCTAACCTCTGCACCAAGCCCCGAGGGCGATATAAAAAATTTTTTTAAAAAACATTCACACTTTTTTCTCATTCACACTCACACTCACACACACATTCACACAGTCTTTTCGGCAACTTAGGCCATTTAAGACTTTGACGATAACCGTTGTAATTAATATATCAATTTGGGGTTCAGGCATTTCTATTTAAGTCATCTGGTATCCAAATGGCTTAAATAAAATCGTCGGACTGCCTGGGTCCGAACCCGCGACGTTTGGTATAGGAGGTAGGCACGCTACCTACTACGCCACACCCGGGGGCAATATAAAATTTATAAAGTAGGGAAAATATTTATATTTTGTTACCATGGCAACCATTTCTCTCATCTTTCCTATGATGTACAGGAGTAAAGTGCTCTTCAAACAATTTTGAGAGGCTGGGTGGCCTGGCAACGGAGTAGAACAACAGTCACCACAATCGTTGCTGTTAAGCCATGTCAAGCGCAGCGAAATCTGGGATTGGTGACGCCCTGAAATCACCTTGTAGAACGTCCCCCAGTAGCCATCGGTAATATAAATTTAATAATATGTAAAATTAAAAACCCTAATGGCCTCTGCAGCCGAAAAAGGAGTAATTAAATAAAAAAAAAATTTTGAGAGCTAAATGAGAATAAACATTTTAAAGAGGATCTATAAAAATAATGGATTTTTGAATTTTAATCAAAATCATAAAGAATAAATTATAAAGAAAAAATCTGGTGTGACTGACGCACAGCACACAACTATCTCTTACCCTCGGTAATCGAAAATTGTGTACTGTGCTTGTCACACCAGATTTTTTGTGTCGACATGTATTTAGTTTCCGACAGTATGGTACATTCGATTTTCAAGATGTAAATTTTTTTTTTTTTTTTTTTTAAACATTCACACTTTTTTCTCATTCGCACTCACACTCACACACACATTCACGCAGTCTTTTCGGCAACTTAGGCCATTTAAGACTTTTGACGATAACCGTTATGAATATATATTATTATTTGGGGTCCAGGCATTCTTATTTAAGCCATTTGGTATCCAAATGCCTTAAATAAAATTATCGGACTACATGGGGACCGAAACTGCGACGTTCGGTATAGAAGGTAGGCACGCTACCGACTACTCCAAGCCCCGTGGGCTGATGTAAAATTTTTTTTTTTTTTTCTTTTTTTAAAACATTCACACTTTTTTCTGATTCACACTCACACTCACTCACACATTCACACTGTCTTTTCGGCAGCTCAGGCCATATAAGACATTTACGATAACCGTTATTTATGAATTTATATATATTAGGGTCCAGGCATTTTTATTTAAGCCATCTGGTATCCAGATGGCTTAAATAAAATCATCGGACTGCCTGGGGTCCGAACCCGCGACGTTTGGTATATGAGGTTAGCACGCTAACCTCTACACCACGCCCCGTGGGCTGATGTAAAATTTATAAGTATGGCAAAATGTTTATATTTTGTTACCATGGCAACCATTTCTCCTATCTTTTATATGGAGAACAAGAGTAAAGTGGTCTTCAGAAGATTTCAATCACAAAATGAGAATATACATTTTAAAGAGCAACTAAAAAATAGTTGATATATGAATTTAAAAAAAAATCGGAGCAAATTTTGAGAAAATCGAAAAAAACTGAAAAAGTGCTTTTTTGGATTCAGGGGACCTCAAAACGAGAAGATCCATCAAAATCTCGAAATCGAATTTTTGACATAAATCCAATACTTTCTCTCTATATATATATTACATATATACATAGGTAAGAGAAAGTAAAATCGTTGGAACGAATTTTGAGAAAATCGAAAAAAACTGAGAAAGCACATCAGTAAAGTAGAGGTAAGAGAAAGTAAAATTTTTTATTATAAAGTACATATATGAATGAAAAGAAATTAGAAATGAACATCTTTGACAATGAATATCACGTCCAAGGAGCGTGTGTGTGTGTGTGTGTGCAAGAACGCGTGCCTTTGGGAGGCGAGCATGGCTTGTTGTCACGTGTGACAGAGAATGGGACTCAGCTGAGCATCACATCAATCATGTTCGGGAAGAGAAACGAGAATCCTATGCATCTTAATGGAACAAGCATTAAGGAGAACACTCGATATGTTCAGGCTGCAATTATACGCCCCAACGAACACACACCGCTTGCCCTTTCCAAGTGACCATTTAGGCGACTCGAGATCACTCACGAACAAGTCATTCTAGGTAGCAAAAGGGTACCAACAGGCTGTTTAAGCTAGAGAAGACAGGTGGTCTATAATTTTATAGAGCTATTCTTAAGTTTAATTTTTTTTCTATCTGCCCAAGATTCTATTGTGTCATCTCAAAAGAGATTGTTTTTGTTTTTTCTAGAATTGGCCTTTTAATTTCATATGATGTTAATATTTTAAATAATCAGGGGCCTACCCAGACAATTGGGGGCCTCGGGCGTCTCTAGAAGAGGGGGTCTGTATACATTTTGTAGTTCTGTCGGAAATTAAATATATCTCGACACGAAAAATCTGGTGTGACAAGCTCAGAACAGAAAAAATATTTGTCCCCCTAGAGCCCCCCCCCCCCCCTAATGGTCTGATGTTTACCAAAAGCTTTTCAGTTCTTGTCTTCTACCCCAAGTTTATGGGTGCAAAATTTCAAAACAATTGAACAAATAGTTTTTTTTTTTTTTTTAAACACTCACACTTTTTTCTCTTTCACTCTCACATTCACTCACACATTCACACAGTTTTTTCGGCAACTTAGGCCATTTAACTTTTACGATAACCGTTATTGAATTAATATACATATATGGGGTCCAGGCATTATAATTTAAGCCATTTGGTATCCAAATGACTTAAATAAAATCATCGGACTGCCTGGGATCCGAACGCGCGACTTTTGGTATACGAGGTTAGCACGCTAACCTCTACACCAAGCCCCGAGGGCTGAACAAATAGTTAGACGAAAAAATTACCACAGACATACACACACACAGACATCATTCCAAAAACGACTTAAATGGATTCAGGGGCCTCAAAACGTATTTTAGAAGCTTCAGAAAAATTTCAATTTTTTTTACGATTCTTTACCTCAACAAACTTTTAATTATAAATTTTTTACAATTTATAAATGACTTTTTGCAAAAAAAAAAAATTTAATAGTACTACGTGCCATTTAAGTAGCTTAAAAAAGCTTCAAAATATCATAGTGACAAGTGACATATGAATTGCAATAAGTACGAGTTCAAATCTCTCTGGGAGCGTTTTTTTTCACCCCCACTTACTGTTAGTACCAGGACAAGTGTATAAGATGGCCCTAAACTTATAAACAATTTTTAACATGAAGCTGTCCAATCTTGATTGTGTTTGATCTGTGCTGGGGGCTACTCCAATATTCCAAATACAGTGCCTACTTGAGTATTTGTTTACATTAAATCAATATTTTTTTTTAATGAAAAAATCCCGCAGGACGAGGATTTGAACAGGGATCTTCTTTGTAGAAGCCGACACCCTAGCCTGATACACCAGCGAGCCCCCTAGTTGTTTAAATAAAACGTTTTAATCAAATTAGGACTTGCAGATAGAAAGATAGAAAGATAGGTAGCAAAAATTAATCAACTTCCTATAACACGATCAGGGCCGCAGACAGACTTGACGGGCCCCGGGGCTACTTACTAATACGGGCCCCCCCCCCAAAAAAAAAAAAAAAAAAACTTTTCTTTTTAGTATATAAAAGGCTATTGTGACCTTCATGCCAACAATTTTTTACACAGTTTTTGAGACAACTTTTGAAATAGTTATACCTAGCTTAAAATATTTATTTAAATAAAGTTATTTAAAATTTTTTCAAAATTTCCTAACCAAAGAGTTACAATAATTTATCGAGGCCAGATCCGGACAGAGAAATTCGGGGGAAATATGGGGGGATGGAAAATTTTTTGAAAATTAGCCACTGAAATTGCGTTTTTAGCTATCCTGAGTCGTGAAAAAGATCAAACTTGATTTGAGGTTAAAAGGCCCGGGCCCCCTGAAGCAAAAAATTTCAAGAAAATGATAGGAAAAAAAATTTCTAGTAAAAGATGATTTTTTTGAATTGAAATTTTAAGATTTGAGCTTAAAGGGCCCGGGCCTCTTGAGGAAAAAAATTTCAAGAAAATGATATTTTTTTAAATTGAAATTTTAAGATTTGAGCTTAAAGGGCCCGGGCCCCTTGAGGAAAAAAATTTCTGGAAAATGATTTTTTTGAATTGAAATTTTAAGATTTGAGCTTAAAGGGCCCGGGCCCCTTGAGGAAAAAAATTTCTGGAAAATGATTTTTTTGAATTGAAATTTTAAGATTTGAGCTTAAAGGGCCCGGGCCCCTTGAGGAAAAAAATTTCTGGAAAATGATTTTTTTGAATTGAAATTTTAAGATTTGAGCTTAAAGGGCCCGGGCCCCTTGAGGAAAAAAAATTTCTGGAAAATGATTTTTTTGAATTGAAATTTTAACCATGAAACTAAATTTTCATTCGAATTTCAAGGTGGGAGCGCAATGGGCCCGGGCCCCGGGGATATAGCCCCCCTGCCCCCCCCCCCCCCTGTCTGCGGCCCTGAACACGATATTGGAGACTAATTAGAAAACCCTAAAACAGGTTTCCAATCTTTTGTTGCTCTTGTACCTCAGTGTCTTAAGAGTCAAGGATGTTTTTTTCATATTTTCATACAAATTGAATTGAATGTTGTCAAAAGTTTGACTATTCACACTTTATGATAAATGGAAAAGTTTTTAAAAATTTAATCTTTTTTTCTCCATAATTTGGTAATTTCTCTTTTTGATATTCGTATGAAGGCTATATAGCAAGTAAACAAAATTTTTAATTTATAAATTCAGTCTTTTTGAACACAGAGGATTTGAGAGCGATGAAATAGTAAATTTAAAAAAAAATTCCTTTTAGATGTAACTATCTTTGAAATGTAAGCAAACATATGAACGAGGAAGGGAGAAGCTTAAAAAGTACGAACGAAAACACACACACACACACGCCGCCCCTGCACACATCCATACATACAGATATTGAGACGGAGTCAGGAGGGCTTTGAAGAGCGATGGTTCGAAACCTTTTTAAAGGCTTTACATATTTTATAATCTCATCTTGTAAGAGTTAGCTTCATGTAAGAGGAATTAGAATCAGGGCTGTCAGGTCACACCTTGGCTACCGTTCCATATTCATCGAAAGATTTATTTTTTGTCTCTTGTACATTTTCGCACTATAATAGTCCGCATTAGGATGAGAACTAATCCTTAGAGAAGTTATCACTCACGTTGTGGTTCACATACGGTTGTTTGACATTATGTCTTACTGTTTGCAATTAGGTTTAATAAAAACATTTTTTTTTTAAACCGGTTATAATGGGTATACAAAATGAGCGGTATGCATAATGATTTTTTAAATGTATTCATGTGAAAAACCATCTGTTTTATTATGAAAATATTTAATTTAGAATTTTATTTAAGGTTACAAAAATATTTAGATTATGTTAAACTAGATCGTTATAAATGAGTTTTAAACACTTTTAAAAAAGGCCAAAAAAATATTAAATTCTCATTAATACTCAGAAAAACATTTCAATTAAGAGTTCGGTATACCCAACCCATATATCCATATGCTGCTAATTGGTGCGATTTTGCTAAGTCCAAAATTTTCAAAAATCCCCTAGGCTTATTTTTTTATTTTTTCATCATATCACGCCAGACTCTAGAGATATAAACGTAATATAAATATTGTTAAGGATACTGTTACGGTTTTCGATTTATAATTATATTAAACAATAAATAAATATTTTTAAGATAAGGATTGATTTGTGAGATGAGTTTGTGTTTGATAGGACCAATGAAATAGTATAAAGATAGTCCATCCAAGAAAACGTGGAGTCTTGCTTCGAGTCCAGGGGGCGCAATTTGCCAAATCAACACAACTTCAAATTATTTCTTATTTTAAACCATATATTGATTGTATTATTTAGAGCTTCAAGTCCTTATTTAACTTTTAAAGGTGGTTGGAACTACATTTTAATGAATTAATTATAATCGCGCTATTCCCTAAAATATTTTTATTTTGGCTTTTTCTATTTTTAAAATTAATGCAAAAGCAGCTTAATGAAAATCAAAAAATTGCAAATTCATCATTATTTTGAAAATATAAGGAAATTTATGAAAATTAGTCTCCTAATGAGTTGTTTTAATTG
>JAKCPI010029848.1:0-11143 GCA_023213315.1 Euborellia annulipes | reverse complement strand
AGGTGGGAGCCTGTCTACGGATCCTTACTCAATAATTCGCTAGACAATAAAATTAATGTATTTTAAACAAGTTGTTTGAATGTGGTATCGTACACCCAACCCCTAATAATTTTTTTTTCCTTTATTTCAGGTGAGTTGTAAACTTCTTTTTCTATTGCTGTATACACGTTTAAAAGTCTTCAATGTGTAGATCAATTTGAATTTTTTTTTTTTTTTTTTTTTTTTTTTTTTAATAAAAACATTCACACTTATTTCTCATTCACACTCACACTCACACACATTTCACACAGTCTTTTCGGCAACTTAGGCCATTTAAGACTTTAGACGATAACAATTGTAATATATATTATCTATTGTTGGTTGAGGCATTTCTATTTAAGCCATCTGGTATCCAAATGGCTTAAATAAAATCATCGGACTGCCTGGGTCCGAACCCGCGACGTTTGGTATAGGAGGTGGGCACGCTACCTACTATGCCACACCCGAGGGCAAATTTGAATTTAAAAATATTATTCTTCTATTTATTCTTGTTTGGACATAAGGAATTTATATAGATTAAAAACTACAATAACATGTTATTAATCATTATTACATACGTATAAAATAATTTTCTGAACAGATCTGACACAGGGGTTATCGTGTAACTACAGCACCTGAGGTGCTTTTGTGCTGAAGACTTTACACCTCAAACCCAACCGACCTCTGGCCATAACCATCTTACAGGCACCCCGTGAAGTTAACACAATTTCCTATCTCATAACTCCTTTCCTGCTTTCGTCTCTTGATAGTGAACTAATCATTATTTCTAATTTCCACCCGGTTCCTTTTTATCCGACCTCTTCTATGCTAGGGAGGGGATGTCCTGGTTGAGGAGGGACTCAGGAATGCATCACTGAAAAGGAACCTTCTTTACGTCCCTTCCACAGGACGGGATGTCACAGCGACTCCCTCTCCTCGTAGAGTTTCCTGAGGGCTATTGTGGGTGGGATCCAATATTCCAATCCAGTGACCACTTTTTTGGATTTAGGAGACTGGCCTCAAAGCATGTATATCCATCAAATCACGCATCGAATTTTTGACATGAATCCAATACTTTCTCTCTCTATATATTAACATATATTTAGAGGTAAAAGAAAGTAAAAATTGAAATTGGATGCCAATACTAACAATAATAATAATAATCTTGCAATTTAATTATCCTCAAACCAATCAGAGCTCCAAATTCTCTTGCTCGTGTTGGCAGTGAAGCAAATGAGTAGTTTTCAAACCAAGAGTTTGTCCCCCATACATCATGATAGAACAAGATGATTGTTCAGAGAGAGAGATTTCAACTTGTAAAGCAAGCACTTGAAGCCCTTTGGAAAACCATTAAGGCCCTTCCCTTCCATTCTCTCTCTAGTTTCAGTGCCAATTAATAGATTCTGATGTAAAATAAACACCAAATGCAGCGGGGATTGAGTTCATTTGCAAATCATTAAACGTTAATTTATTAAAATTATTATTTTATTATTTGACGGAAATACACATTTTGATAGCAAGCAAAATGATAGTCAAGATCAAAAAGAATTATGAGTTTGAAATTTGATATTTAAACACATTCCAACACGAAGTTTTTAAAATAAAATAAATAAAAAGTTATTTATTTAAATAAAATATCAAATTTCAAAGTCATAATTCATTTCGACCTTATAAGTAGAGAGAGGGCTTTTGTCAATTTTGAGACTTTTCTTGATTTTCATAGATATCTTCATTGATCTCACAAAAAGAAACTATTTTGAGATTTTCAAAAACGACTTTTGCGACTTTTTTTTGCAAAAATTGACTTTTATGACCGACTTTTTTCAAATTTTTTTATTATAATATGCTCTTTTTTTTACAATTATTTTGCATTTTCGGCTACTGACGGGCTGCATTAAGGTCCTTAAAATTGGGATAACTCCGACTGGGTAACCCCAGGAACTACCGAGAGGTGGCTGAGAAGGAGTAATACCTCATGAATTCCATCCAAGGTCCTAAAGATCTTAAATTGATCTGAGCATTTATCTTAAACTTGACACCCATATCTCTATATAATTTGCTAATTTTCGTCTGTAAGTCTGTTTTATCGCACTATCTATTTGAACAGTTTATAATTGCGATTTTGGAATTAAATTTTTTTATATGACCAAAAAAAAAAAATTGTAATCCTGTGAAGTGGATTTTGATGAAATTCTCTGAATACTGTCCAAACTTTGTTTATGCTTCTTTTTTTAAGAGATATTTCACTTCAAAATCAATTAAACACAACGCTATTGGAGGAGATTATAATTTTTACTAAAGCAAAAAGAAAAAAAAATTCTAAATATAATTCGTTAGTAGACTGACGGGAAAGTTAGAACATCATCCAAAAATTTCTTGAAGAATGCTGTAAGGAGTTCTGATGGTATATAATGAGAAAAGCCTATCTGTGATTTATTCTTAACGAGATTGTTTTTTTTATGAACGTTTTAAAATTTCATAAACTAGCTTTACCGGCGGTCTTAAAGCGACATCTCTCAAAAAGACTTGTCTAAATGAGAATATATGAATATCTTCCGAGAGCCATGCTTTGCAGTATCAGTTTTAAAAATCTCACTGAGATTTTTTTACATATTGAAGGTTCAAAAATATATTTAGGTAAGCGTAAGGTTTATCTATATTTGTCTGACCAGTAAGAGGCTAAGCTCCCAAAGTCGGGCGGTGCGGCTAGTATCTCCTTAAATGATCTATTCTTGTATATACCGCGTTATATACATCAATAAAAGTACAGTAGCAATTGTTCAAAAATCCCAATGAAAAAGCATTGACCCAAATGCCAATTAGAACAAAATAAAATTTATTAATTAAATCACACACTTATTATTCTATATAATTAATTATATAATAGAATAGTATAGCCCGATTGGCAAAGGTCAAACAGTCTCTAATCATGTTTAGCTTATGTAGGCCTATTAATCAATTTAACGCCGGCGACCCCTCATCTATTAGGCAACCACAAAATGCCTTGTCTGTCAGAGAGTGGCTTATTTTCGGCCCCTCCCACCTCCCATCATCTTAAACACTTGCCAAGTGCTATCTCCCCCCTCCCTTGGTCTAAAGAGGCGTGGCCTCTATAAGGAGAGAGGTGGGATTCATCAGCATATGCTATCCAACTGGTGGCTATTTATATACGTATTTTTTAATATTGTTACAAGAGGGAGGGACTTACTAACCAGTAGTGGACCCTTGACATACTTACCTTTTATAGTCAATTTGGTTAAGGATCGATGGTTATCTACGGTATATTAAAATATTAATCATCCACAAAGGGAAGTTTCTATACCCGTATATATTTATTCTTAGAATAATAATCTAGGATAATAGTAGATATTTTACTATATAACCTTATCTTGAATAGTAGGGAGGGGGTGGTCCATTACTGATGTGTTTATCTTACAGGTTATCTAGAAGGGGACCGGGCAGGTCCATTTTTGGATTACTCATGTATTCTTGGAAGTAAAATTATATATAATATGATAAACATCGGACCATTAGGGGAGAGGGGGGGTCCTAGAGGAGGGGGGGGGCGGGCAAAGTTGTGCGCTCGGCTTAATTTAGTATATGAACATTTCATATACCCCAAAGTGAAATCCATAAACAGTTTGTCTAACAGACTTCCTATGCTAGTTTCTAAATATCCCTTGGAAATTTAAACAATGTAGCCATCTACCGGCACCCCGTGAAGTTACATAATTTTTATCTCTAACTCCTCCATTTCTAGCTTATCTTTATTTCTGGTTTCTTTAATCCAACCTCTTATATACAAGGGAGGAAGAGGCGACATGGCTTATCGGATAAGCTGGGGCTTAGTAATTGTACTCGAGTTCGAACCCGACTAGCCGCAAAAATTACACTAACAATGTAAGTCGAGCGTCTCTACTGGAAGAATGGGAATACCATCACCTCCAGTTCCAGGCACCTAAGGCCTGAGGGATGGGCATGAACCATTCCTAGATTGATCCTCTCCAGGGGCCTTGTACCCGGAGAGCACAATAGATCTATAAGGCCGCAGAGCAGAGAAGCCCCAGAACATCAAATCAATGCTATGGAGGATGTCCTAGTTTGAGGATGGACTCCTTCAGCACCGACTCCTTTCAAGAATGCATCACTGAGAGGGAACCTTCTTTGCGTCGGACGGGATGTCACAGCAACTCCTCCTCGTAGAGTTGCCTGGGGACTATTGTGGTGAGATCCAATATTCCAATCCAGGGTATAATTGAGGATATTTTTTTATTTACTGAACAAATCCTGCATGCCAGGATATCAAGACGGATGACACCCTAGCCCACTACACCAGCCAACCCCCTCCATTAATATTATATTTAAAATAGTATGGAAAAGGGGAAAAAAAGAGAAGGGAGAGATATTAAACGAGAAAGAATGAGAAGGAATTTAATATGTCCCCCCCTCCCCCCTCTTCTCATTTTATTCATCTATCACTTTAATGATGGATATATTTTGATTTCCTCTAAATATTAATCATCAACTACAGTATGAATGAATGAATAAAATTTTATTTTATTCAAATTCCACCACTCCCCACTCTCATTTATGATAAATGATCCTCCCTTTTAGTTTTACTAGGGGGGGGGGGGGAGGGAAAATATATAAATACTAATCCAAATTACATATGGATAGATGAGTTTTATATATTAATTCCTTTTTTTTTTAAAATAATAATATTTAATGAACATGATAATGAATAGATAACGTTATATATGCTTCTTTTAACGTAATCATATTTTCTTTTTATTTTAAACATTAATTAAACCCCCCCTCCCTTCCTATCATCAGATAAAATTAATAAATTACATCCTATAAATACATATTTCATTTATTATAGTAAAATATTCATATTTGAAAATGAATAGAAAGAGAGAGGTAGATAACGAGATATTAATTTTGATATATTACTCTTTTTATATTTTTGAAATATTAATCAACATTTTAGAGTATGTATTAATTTGAAATTAAAGTATTTTTTTTTTGTAATTCAATGGACTGTAATGTATATATTAAATATAATACCAATATTATCAAAAAGGATTCTTACTTGCCTTTATGGTTTAAATTTAGAGTTAATTAAATGTCTATATAAATATATAATAATTCCGTATGTCTGTCTGTCACTCCTCCATTATTAGTAGGTATTTTAAAACGAAAATCTTTATGTGACTGGAAATAATACATTAGAGTGGAAAAATTGACGACTGCAAAGAAATTTGCATTTTTTTTTCCTAAAATTTTATATGATTCAAGATTAGAGGAAATTAATTTAATGTAGGCACTGGATTGGATGTTTGGATCTCACCTCAATAGCCCCCGGGCAATTCTACGGGGAGAGGAAGTTGCTGTGACATCCCATGATGTAGAGAAGGTTCCCTCTTAGTGATGGATTCTTCAAAAGGAGTCGGTGCTGAAGAAGTCCCTCCTCAAACTAGGACATCCTCCCCAGTATAGAAGTAGTTGGATAAAAGGAACCAGAAATAAGGATTAGCTCGTTAGCTATGAACGTAGGAGGAGTTAGAGATAGGGAATGATGTAACTTCACTGGGTGATGACTGGCCAGTTATGTTTGAGGTGCACAAAAGGATCTCTGATAAATAAACGAGGATTCCGATAGGAATTTCAAATAATACGACTTAATTTTTATTAATTTTGTTCCGGGGTCCATTTTAGCCTAATTTAAAGTCTTGAATACCCTATCCATTATATTTTTTTTTATTTTATTTAAGGTCTTTTGGCATTGGAGCCCATTTAGACCTCGTCTCTATTTGCCCATAAATTATTAAAGGAGAAATAGTAACTTCAACAAATGGGGTTAGGTTGAAGTGGCCGTTCCCAGAGAGGGAGCACACTTAGGCCAATTAGGCCCTTTGTGATACCACGGTGGAGCTATTCCCCTACCCTAAGAGGAGACTTCGGCAGGTTGTTTGAATTATTTGCGGCAAGCTGGATTCGAACCCGAGCCGTGTTGAGACTTCGGACTTCGTAATCCTAAGCTTAGCCGGCTTAGCCATTGCCTCCTCTCAATGAATAACTTAAATAATTACTGTATATTCTGAATATACTGAATTTTCGAACTGTATATACTGATTTTTGGAACTTTCAAAAAAGTTCTTTTGGAAAAGTAAAATTTAAGAATGAAAATATTAGAAGTTACATGAAGGCAAATTGGAAGATATAAAGAAAAACACTAAGTTAGTGGTTTTACTGATCACTGCTCATGCAATTTTTCCCACTTTGAAATTTTATCTTCTCAAGTTACGATTTTTTCCAGAAAAAATGTGTGAACCTTTGGGTCATAGCACAGTGGTAAAGGTCTTGCCTATTGTGCTAGAATTTCAGGAGTTCGCGTAACCCTCTCATGGGACAAAAATAATTCAATTGACAGTGCTCTTGAAGCATATAAAATTTCAGAGTGAAAAAATTGTAGTCTTCAGTAAAACCAAGAACAAAAAAAAAAAAATTGAATTTGGTCTTTAATACCCAAGACATTTTATATGTTACAGATTATTGGAAGTTTTTTGTTTTAGTTGCTAATAACAAAGGAAAGAACCACCATATTAAAGGTGGCTAAACGTGGACGATACTTTTCCAACAATAAATTAAATTGAATTAAACAACAATCCTCTTGTCTAATACCACTAAGGAAATTTTTTCTTTATTAAAATTTAATAGTAATACCTACTCTGTCAAAATATTCCATTAAATTGAAAGGGATTTATAGGGCTTAGGCTTTAATGGAACATAAGGAAATCCCAGACAACAATAGGGGCTTAATAGCAGGAGCAATTAACTCGATGAAGGTATTGTCTACAATCACAACGTTGTCTCTCTCCCTCTCTGAGATGATGATCCCACTACGTAGAGGAGATAATGAATGACATTCAGTAGAGAGAGAGAGAGAGAGATAGAGGAAACTTTTCTAGCTATAATCCGATTGACATGTAAAACAACACAAGAGTGAAGGAGATTAAATTACAAAGAAATATCGAATATCTAAAACTATAATCATATGTGACGTTTATTTTCAAAGTGTTTGGTGAAATTAAATAGCGTTTCAATAGAACGGCTTTAAAAAACCACACGTGCCACTCGGGCAGCGCCCACCCAGTTAGATTTCACTTGCTCTTATATATTGAGATACAAAAAAAAAAAGAAAAACGGAAATATTACGAGCTTTGCAAACAGTGCTGTCAACTGCGTAAAACTAAAAAAAAGCATTCAAACACTCCAATTATAAAAAATAAAATACAATGGTACACACTACAGTAGAGTCTCGTTAATCCGAACTAATTGGGACCGAGGGTCGTTCGGATTATCGGGAAGTTCGGATTAACCGGAATTGTAAGCTTGAATTAGTTAATTTTTATAATAAATAGTCGTATTTATAACGTTGTAAACCGTGAAACTTGTCGGTATACTATTTCTCTAATTTTATAATTCGTATTTTTTAATAAAATAAAGTTCCTTTAATGTCTAATTTTCATTTATATTCCTCTTAAAAAAAAAATCGTACGCAAAAAGAGTTCGGATTAGCGAGGTTCGGATTACCGGGACTCTACTGTATTTCAATTGTAAATAAGTACAAATTTACGAAATGAAATGGGGCTCGCTGGTGTAGCGGGCTAGGGTGTCGGTTCCTACAAAGAAGATCCCTAAATAAAAATATTTAATGTAAACAAATCCTCAAGCAGTCACTGGATTGGAATATTGGATCTCACCCAACACCCAGGCAACTCTACGAGGAGAGGGAGTTGCTGTGACATCCCGTCCTGTGGAAGGGACGTAAAAAAGGTTCCCTCTCAGCGATGCATTCTTCGAAAGGAGTCGGTGTTGAGGGAGTTCCTCCTCGAATTAGTTCCTCCCTAAATCCCTAAAGAGTAAAAGGCCATAATCGAAAGTATGGCTAAAGGAATTAATAAGAGGAAAAACGTAGAAGAGAGGAAATGGCTAGTGGATAAGATAGAATGGGGAAGAACTATTGATATAATTAATTATTATTTGAAATTCCTATCAAGATCCCTGTTTATTTACCCGAGGTGATTTCGTGCACACACCTCAAACCCAACTGGCATCTGGCCAACCACATCACCCGGCACCCGGTGAAGTTACATTATTTCCTATCTCTAACTCCTTCTGCATTCATTTCTAGCTAGTGAACTAATCCTTATTCTGGTTCTTTTTATCCAATCACTTCTATGCTAGGGAGGATGTCCTAGCTTGAGGAGGAACTCCCTCAGCACCTACTCCTTCCGTAGATTGCATCACTGAGAGGGAACCTTCTTTACGTCCCTTCCACAGGACGGGATGTCACACCAACTCTCTCTCCTCGTAGAGTTGCCAGGGGGCTATTGTGGTGAGATCCAATATTCCAATCGAGTCTCTCTGTAAATGGTCCCTAGCCTAGAAGAGGTTGGATAAAAGGAACCAGAAATAAGGATTAGTTCACTAGCTAGAATCGAACAAAAGGAGGACCATGTGGAGGAAGGCCGTAATAGTCTTGTTTCATTTCTTCTTTAAAGGAGGAGGAGTTAGAGATAGGAAATAATGTAACTTCACGGGGTGCAGCTAGATGGTTACGGCTAGAGGTCGGTTGGGTTTGAGGTGTATCTTCGTTCACTAAAGCACCTCGGATAAACGGGGACACCCGAAAGGAATTTCAAATAATAATAAAAATTGAAGAAATATAATGTAAATGTGTTTCTGACGAGTATTTTTGACCGATACCTACTTGTACTGCATCCAAAGTATCGATTCCAAAACTACTTGGTATCGGAAAAAAAGTATCGAGTAAGTACTTGTATTTACAAGTATCGTTTCATCCCTAGAACGTTTTCAAATAATTGTAACAAACACACACACACACCACACTCACGATATCAAGTCTCCGATCTAAAGTATATGAATTTTAATTAAAAAGAGAGAAATCGCATTGAACGTCATCCGTATCTATCTAATTTAAAAAAAAAAAAATCAAATTTCTTTTCAACCTTAAGCATTACAGTTAATTGAATGAACCTGAAAGGAGATTCTTATCTAATTCATTAACGATAGATAGAGAATAAATAAACTTCTATTATATGGGATTTATATTGGGAAATAAAAGAGGGAATTTGTAAGTAAACCCCCCCCCTCTCCCCCACCTAACTAATCTAATAAATATTTATTAGCTTAGGAAAGGGAAATTCAAATCAAATTGAAATGTATGGAGATAAATAAGATTGCCCTTTTTTCCCCCTTTGCGATACATTCCAAGAATTGGAGGCTGCAAACCATTGATTTGTTTCAACTATTTATTTACCAGATCCGCCTTTGGTATAAAAATTCAGATCATTGATCATGAAACACTTTATCGGTAACTAAATAAAGATTCAAGATTGAAGAATCTTTTAACTTTCAGACAATATGCTTAAACAGATACCAAAGGTAAAATGAGAATATGCATTTCAAAGAGCCTTTAAAAAATAATAGATTTATGAATTTTAATAAAAATCGTTGGGGCGAATTTTGAGAAAATTAACTGAAAAAGTGCATCAGGACGTTTTGACCGATTATCTAACTTAAATATAAAAATGCAGTCTCGCAGCTCAATGCCTTCATACTTTAAACTGAACACACACAGACAGACCATGTTGAGAAAGTCCCACTACTTTCTAATTATTATTATTATTATTATTATTATTATTATTAAATTTAAGGATTGCGTTGTGGGTTTCAAGTGAAACATTTTGAACAAAGGTTGTATTTATATGAGTTTCACGAGGGTAAAAAAGTATTAACACAAATTTAAATACTCGATATATTTCGAGTTCTTAACCCAGTTACAAAAAACTTACAACTTTACAAAAAGTTTTTTGTAACTCCTGAAGATGCGTTAAGAACCCGAAATATATCGAGTAAAGTGCTAATCATGTTCTTACTTATATAGTTCTATATTACAAAAAATCAAAAGACTTTTTTTTTTTTTAAAAAAAAAATCCACACTTTTTCTCTCTCACACCCCCCCCCCCCCCCCCACTCCCCCCATCCTTTCGCCCACCCCACCCAAGACATAAGTCGATAAAAAAGGTGATAAATTGGATTAATTTATTTGGGGGTGGGGGCATTTCTTTTTAAGCCATCTGGTATCCAAAAGGGTGAAAAAAAATCATCGGGGAGCCCGGGCCCGAACCCGCGACCCAAAAGACTATTTAAATAAAAATAAACTTGTGAAAATTAAAAAATGTTTTCATAAAAAATATAAAAATAAAACAAAAAAAAATTTAAAAAAAACCGCAAAAACCAAAAGTGTATCGTAACTAGGAACCGACCGAATATTCGGTTTCGGTTACGGTTTCGGCCAAAAATCATGGTTTCGGCCAGTTTCGGCCAAAAATCATGGTTTCGGCCGTAGTTTCGGTTTCGGCCAAAAAGTAGCCGCAACTTGACTCTTAATAAAAAAAAGGTCAAATGATTTGCACTTGAAGGAGAAAAAATTTTTGTCTCTCTAAAAAAAAGGTAAAATAATAATTTTCACGGACGGGAAAAAAATTTCAAAAAAAAAAATATAAATTTTTTTTTATAGGAAATACAAGTTTCGGTTTCGGTTGGAAATCTTGTTTCGGTCGGACCCTAATCGTAACTAACTTCACGACCAGTAAGTTAAATGTGTTTCTCTTTGTATAAAAATCAGATATACTAATACTATTATAATAAAATCAAAACTAATAAATAATTTTATACCCAATGACAAAAACCATATGGTAAGCGAAAAATCTTATAAAATTATACTGATTAAACTATAAAAATCTGAAAGAAAAATAACTATGACGAAAAATCTCTTTTAGGTTATAAATTCTGTCAAACAGTAGTCTTAAAAAAAGTGTGGAAAAAAAAGGAACATTGTACTTAGTAAAAACGAAAACTTGTATAATTAAAAAACCAAAAACATTATTTATTTTAACATTTAAAAAATTCTTGTTTATATATTTCAATATATATGTATAGAAATTCATCGTTGATGAAGAGGTGAGAATTGAGTAATTAAATAAATATTGTATAACTGTAAATGTAAAAAATTGTCTTATATTTCAGACAAATA
>JAKCPI010029847.1:0-13611 GCA_023213315.1 Euborellia annulipes | reverse complement strand
ATGTCACTAGTGTCGACTTCGGTTGGTTTCGATCGGTTCGTCGTCTCAGTTCGGTTCGAAACCATCCAGTTAGAAGCGATTCGGTAGTTTAAAAAATTTTTGGCCCGAAGGGATTAGATGGCCCTGGGAGGGGGCATCTGAGGTTGTGAGTAATTCATCTTTCATTTCAAAATACATTTTCTCAATGCTTTTCATCTTCAATTTAGATTTTTCATAATATTTTTCGGTGTCTTCCTTGGTGCATGTAATTTCAAGAATTTTACTATGAGATTCCCTAAGAAGAGATAACAATTGGTCCAGATATGAAACGCGATTTTTGATAATTTGTAAATTTTTCGGTGTTGTTTCACGTGATAGAAATAAGGCATAATGTTCATTAAATGTTTCCAGAATTTCATCGATTTTAAGAGAATGAGAAAAAATAACTTTTAATTCCTGATTAGTAAAAGCCATTTTTTGTGAATTGTATATTTAAATAAATATTAATTAAAGTGAACTTATTTTAAAATAGATCGATATAATAGAATTCTTTGAAAAGATAAGACCAAGGCATGAAGGTAAAATTAATTTAAAATTGAATTTTTATAATTTATAAATGTAAATTCCAAGAATGGGACTTTAATCGAATTAAATTAAGATGAAAAACGGCGATAGGTGAAAATGTATCAAGATGAGGATTAATGAGAAGAGATTTGAGATAAAAAGATAATGAGTACCTTATTGAAAAGATATATTGAATATATAGAAAAGATAATTATTAACGATATATTAAGTGATATATCATTAAAGATAGTTTTATTAAAGATTGATTTGATTGAGATATTTTGTAGTATGATATTTTATAAAATAGATAGATTATTTTATAAAAGTGATTGAGATATTTTGTAGTTTGATATTTTATAAAATAGATAGATTATTCCATAAAATAGATAGATTATTTTATAAAAGAGATAGATTATAAATGATAATTGATATAAGATAGATATTTTGGGTGCTGGGGCTGATAAAATGATAAGAGATTGATAGGATATTTAGATAGATCAAATCCGTGCTGGATTTGATAAATAAATCCGGATGCAGGATTTGATAAAGATAGATAAAGATAAGGGATAAAAAGATTATAAAGATAGGGGATGATTTTAGGATTCGCTGGAGATAAGATAGATAAAAATTCGGCTCGCTATGACCAGAATAAATGGACTGTATGTTAAGAATTAGAGTGATGTATTTCCCCTACCTTTGGTGGTGGTCGCCGCCAGCCCCGGGATGTCGTTTTCCAAAAAGATACTCTAGGTGTGGGTGTCAAAAATCTTCTAGTTCAAATTTAGAAAAATGATAATTTCAAAGACACGGGCGCACGTCCCATGCGGCGCGCGCCGATCCCCTCTCCCACTCCACAGGAGGGGAACATCATTTCCTTAACACTGCCCCTCTACTCCTATTTGATTGTTGCAGTTGTTTGTTTTGCAACGTTTAATGTTTTTATATATAGATAGATATATACACTCTACATCTCTTATATCCTGTGTAAGAAAGAAAAATGAGAGGTTAAACTCATATTTTTCCCAATTTTTTATAAGAATTATTCAACTTACAACAGTCATTGGGCTATATAATTTATAAATTAAATTTTTTGGACACTTTGATTGGAAGAAATAAATGATATTTTCTTTTAAAAGAAAATTTTTTTTTTTTGCAAATTCCAATATTATATAGCCCTCGGGCCTTGGTGTAGAAATCAGCGTGCTGGTCTTTCGTACCAAGAGTCGCGGTTTCGCATCCCGTCCCAGGCGACAAAATTTGTTTAAATTGTTTTGGCTACCAATCAATTTAAAAAATAGGGGCGGGGTCTAAATGGCCTTCGATGCCGAAAAAGACTTGAAATGAAATTAAAAAAAAAAAAATATATATATATAAATACATTCCCTTTTAAATTCTTTTTCCTTTTCATCTTATCATTATTCATTATCGACATGTAGTTAGAGTCAGTTACTCGCACTATTGTAGTATTTTTTAGTATATATATATATATATATATATATATATATATATATTCTACATCTCTTACTTTAAATTCTCTTGAAGGGTAAGAGAAAGTTGTGTGCTGTGCGACCGATCACACCAGATTTTTTATAATTATTAGAATAGAATTCGACGAGGGAAGCTGCTGCTACAATTTATAAATATATTGTACTCGTCTGAGAATCGAAATTTAAATAATTATTACAGATATAGATTTTCACGAAGTGAGGTTATGTTATAACTAAAATATTTGAAAGTGAATCAAATAGTGTGACATCTATGAAATTGTCAATTATACAATCATATCATCATTATTAATGAGCCCTTGCGGTCAACTGACCAACTATACCTGGTATATCATAACATAACCTCACTTCTTCACTTCTTCTGATGAATATCTTTAATAATTAATAATACCGCTTAATATGTATTGAAAATTAAAGGAATCGGAAATAAATGAATGCATTTTTATGCTTTTTTGTATTTTACTTGGATAACTAATCGTTAAGTTAAGTCTTTGCAACCGCCAATATTTTAAAGACCCAATCTTACCTTAAGAATGGAAAAAACGTAAGTTTCTGGGTGTTACCTCGTCCACACTTTTATTTGAATAGAATAATTTTGGTTAACCTCAACCGTTAGAGGGGGCGGGGGATTTTTTTTAATTGCCTTTTCTCTCTCTCTCTCCCTTGGGAGAGGAGAGAGGGCAAATTGTAATCAAGTTGTATGTATTCTTTTTTTTTTTATTGGAAAGTAATTAACTGATAAAGGGGATTTACATAAAGGGCTTAAGATATATTGAATTGATTACAAAAAAAAAAAAAAAAAAAAAGAAAATTGAGATCTAGATAGAGAGATATTATTTATTAATCCTTTTTTTTTTGTTAATTACGTAAAGGTAATTTTTTTTTTTTTTTTTTTTTAATCTTAAATATTAAATTTACTCTTTGTAATATCCCTCTTCAAAGAGAAGTTGTAATTCGACTAAACACAACACACAACGTTAATTGGGTTGTAAAAAGAATCTATTCAATATTCTAATCTTAGCAAATCTTTGATTAAAAGGTTAGAAATTCAATTAAATAGTAGTATACAAGATGGCGTCACTTTTTGAGGTTATTTCTAACATTTAATAATGCAATTTCTCATCTTTCATTAAGACTCTGAATTCATTTGTTGTTAATTTCACTATCAATCTGTCATTATGTGAAAATTCATACTCATATTTTAATTAAGAAATTAATTCACAGGCTTCAATGGAGGGTGAGAAATTTCATTATTATAATTAGAGCCCGGATTTTTATGCAGCAAAAACCGCTAAATATGCCATATAATATGCAGTAAAAGTATTAAAATATGCAGCAAAATATGCAATATATTTATGGCAAAAATATTAAGTAAATGGCTTCAAATTAAAGGTAAATCATGATTTTTACTGATGTAAAACTAATGTGTTTTATTTTTGGAAGGAAATAATTAAAAAAAAAAAAAAAAAAAATTGGTCTCACAATAAAAACTAAATTTAATTAAAAAAAAAAAAAAAAAAAATAGAGAGCAATCCATTGCGAAATTTTTGAATCAAACGAGGACCCCTGTTTTGGCATTTTTTCTTTAATTAATTTGACTTCGAACTATGGAACACGACTAAGGGCGAATCCAGAGGTGTTTCTCGGGGAGGGGGGAGGGGGGTAATCTGGTGTGACTCGACGCACAGCACACAATTTTTCCTTAATTTCAATAATTTAAAGGCGCATTCTGTACTTGTTTGCCAGAATATAAATACAAATCAAATTTTTAAGTATTAATTTTTAAAATTTTACATTAAAAATAAATTTTTTTTCGAAAAAAAGTATTTTTTTCAAGTCTCGGGTTGGGGGGAGGGTAATTACCCCCTTTACTCCCCTTGTATCCGCCCTTGAACACAACTGACTTGATATTCATCCAACGAAAATTCTAGCAAAACTAAATTTATTTCTTAAAAGAGGATATAAAGAATAAAAAATATATAGTTATTTATTTTTTACAATGTAATAAAGGATTTAAATTTTTTGTTTGTTTTGTTTTTAGAAAAAAAAATTAAAAAATTGAAATAAAATGAAACTTTTACTGAAAAAAAATTTAAAATATCCAAAAAGTCTTAAATATGCAACTTTATGCAATATTGACCAAATATGCAAAAATATGCAATATAGAATTTGAACCCTAGCTCCAAGGGGGCATGATTCGGATAGAAAATTGGTTTTCAGTGACGTACCTATTAGCAAATAGAATATGCAATTGCATAGGAATCCGGGCTCTAATTATAATCAATTGGTAATAATTTTTTACTTTCTCTTACCTCTATATATATGTTAATATATAGAGAGAGAAAGTATTGGTTTCATGTCAAAAATTCGATGTCGAGATTTTGATGGATCTTCACGTTTTGAGGTCCCCTGAATCCAAAAAAGTGGTTTTCGCGACATGGTCTGTCTGTGTGTCTGTGTTCAATTTTAAGCATGAAGGAATTGAGCTATGAGGTTGAAATTTTATATTTAAGTTAAACACCCCTCGGGACCGACAAAATAAGCTTTTAATCAAAATCGGCCAAAGGGTACTAGTACTTTACTGATGTACTTTTTCAGTTTTTTTCGATTTTCTCAAAATTCGCTCTAACGATTTTGATTAAAATTCAAAAATCAATTATTTTTTAGATGCTCTTTCAAATGTATATTCTCGTTTTGCCCTCAAAATTGTTTGAAGCACACTTTACTCTTGTGCTTCATAGAAAAGATAGGAGAAATGGTTGCCATGGTAACAAAATATAAATATTTTCCCATACTTATAAATTTTACATCTGAATTCAAATATTCCCTACTGCCGGGAACTAAATACATGTCGACACAAAAAAATCTGGTGTGACAAGCACAGTACACAACTTTCGATTACCGAAGGTAAGAGAAAGTTGTGTGCTGTGCGCCAGTCACACCAGATTTTTTAAATTAATTATAAACATTTGAAATAAACAGGTAATTATAACCTCAAAAAGTGACGCCATCTTTTATACTACTAATCAATTGAATTTATAACCATTTTATCAAAGATTTGTTATGATTAGAATATTGAATTGATTCCTTTTACAACACAATTAAATAAATGAATTATATATTTACAAAATTTATCTTAATAATTCTTCTTTTCTGGGAATTAATTTTTTTTTTATTACCTTAATTACTCTGAGTGCCAAATTTGACTAAGGGAATTCATTCCTATCAAACAATATAACTAAAATTTTTTGTTATAATTTAATTTTTCTCATGCAATAATATGCGGTTTTATTAAGGGATATTCTCGTTATTTCATTTATTTTTTTAACCAAAAACACCAGAAAACAAACAAGGAAGAGGATGTTTATAATTCAGTTTCTATCTTCTTTCTCATTTAAGTTTACCATCTCCTCTATAGGTCATTTTGATAACTTACCTACCCCAACATGAAATTCGGAGTTGAAGGACAAACTTCAATGCATTTACATAGGGATTTATATGATAATGTTTGTTTTTGAGTTATTTAGGCTCTCCAAATACTCAAAGATGCCAAAATTTTGTAATATTATCAATTGTGCTCGTAAAGGATATCAAGAGAAGTACAGATTCTTTATAGAATTAAATTTTAAACATAAAATAAGTTGAATCAACTGTCAGTGTCAGAGGTTATGCTCAATAAACAACAAGAAATTTGACTGAAACGAAGTTCAAATACACTTAAACACTTTATCTCAGCTGAGATAAAGTGTTTAAGTGTACAAAATAGATATTTTTATTTGTTATTTACCTAGGTAAATAACAAATAAAAATATCTATTTAGTTTCATATAATGATTCAAAACATTATTTAGGATAATCAACAAAGGTGAAACATCTCACAAGTGACAAGTGGGTCTCTCCTAGCTTGAGTAGTGCTTGAATATGTGTTATAGTTAAAATAAACTGATATAATCTAAGTAATAAACATATTTAAATAAAAAAGACAGCGGTATGAACAACAAAGGAAGGGTTTAAAGGTATGTTTACTTTTCTTATTCCGAATATGATTCAACCACACATTCTACATTTACCTATATATATTTCCATTCATACATTGCAATTATTCATTATTTTCGAAATAATTTATATTTCTACTGTAAAATTTTAATTACTTAATTACTTGTTTTTTTTTTTGTTTTTTTTAGTTACTCAGATAGATTCTCATATATACCTGAAGAAAGGCAAAATAAACTCCTGGGATTAAAAAAACAAATAAAATAAATTAAAATGGTTAATCTTTACTATAAAGTTCGCTCCCACCAGAGAGCGCTGGCTTACATCTGACTAGTTCTTTTTTTGAAATTAGCTCTTCGTTCATGATTCTTTCGTTCTTTTCTTTAAGATGCATGTTTTTTTTTTTTTTTTTTTAATATTCTTGATGAACATTTTTTGGCGTGATCCTATAATACGGTAAGTAAATTATTGGGAAGTTTTTCAGGGAGAATTCACCCTCCCTTCCCTTTATTAGCCTAAAAGAGGAGTCGGTAAGCCAATTTGATCGAGATATATGCCAAAATAAGGAAAATTTTGAAGAAATACGAGGACCACATTAACCATTAAAAATATATATTTTTACTTACTTTTTTGGGTTTATTTAGGCATGCTATTTGTTTTGTCACTAAGGCCGAGAATTCCCTAGTTTTTTTAAATTTTCTTTAATCGAAGGAAACCGAACTGCAACCGAAGGACCGAAACAATTAGGTCGTGTCCCCTGAAGTTGTTATGTCACTAGTGTCGACTTCGGTTCGGTTTCGGATCGGTTCGGCTCGTCTCAGTTCGGTTCGAAACCATCCAGTTAGAAGCGATTCGGTAGCTTTTAAAAAAAAATTTTCGGGCCCGAAGGGATTAGATGGCCCTGGGAGGGGGGCATCTGAGGTTGTGAGTAATTCATCTTTCATTTCAAAATACATTTTCTCAATGCTTTTCATCTTCAATTTAGATTTTTCATAATATTTTTCGGTGTCTTCCTTGGTGCATGTAATTTCAAGAATTTTACTATGAGATTCCCTAAGAAGAGATAACAATTGGTCCAGATATGAAACGCGATTTTTGATAATTTGTAAATTTTTCGGTGTTGTTTCACGTGATAGAAATAAGGCATAATGTTCATTAAATGTTTCCAGAATTTCATCGATTTTAAGAGAATGAGAAAAAATAACTTTTAATTCCTGATTAGTAAAAGCCATTTTTTGTGAATTGTATATTTAAATAAATATTAATTAAAGTGAACTTATTTTAAAATAGATCGATATAATAGAATTCTTTGAAAAGATAAGACCAAGGCATGAAGGTAAAATTAATTTAAAATTGAATTTTTATAATTTATAAATGTAAATTCCAAGAATGGGACTTTAATCGAATTAAATTAAGATGAAAAACGGCGATAGGTGAAAATGTATCAAGATGAGGATTAATGAGAAGAGATTTGAGATAAAAAGATAATGAGTACCTTATTGAAAAGATATATTGAATATATAGAAAAGATAATTATTAACGATATATTAAGTGATATATCATTAAAGATAGTTTTATTAAAGATTGATTTGATTGAGATATTTTGTAGTATGATATTTTATAAAATAGATAGATTATTTTATAAAAGTGATTGAGATATTTTGTAGTTTGATATTTTATAAAATAGATAGATTATTCCATAAAATAGATAGATTATTTTATAAAAGAGATAGATTATAAATGATAATTGATATAAGATAGATATTTTGGGTGCTGGGGCTGATAAAATGATAAGAGATTGATAGGATATTTAGATAGATCAAATCCGTGCTGGATTTGATAAATAAATCCGGATGCAGGATTTGATAAAGATAGATAAAGATAAGGGATAAAAAGATTATAAAGATAGGGGATGATTTTAGGATTCGCTGGAGATAAGATAGATAAAAATTCGGCTCGCTATGACCAGAATAAATGGACTGTATGTTAAGAATTAGAGTGATGTATTTCCCCTACCTTTGGTGGTGGTCGCCGCCAGCCCCGGGATGTCGTTTTCCAAAAAGATACTCTAGGTGTGGGTGTCAAAAATCTTCTAGTTCAAATTTAGAAAAATGATAATTTCAAAGACACGGGCGCACGTCCCATGCGGCGCGCGCCGATCCCCTCTCCCACTCCACAGGAGGGGAACATCATTTCCTTAACACTGCCCCTCTACTCCTATTTGATTGTTGCAGTTGTTTGTTTTGCAACGTTTAATGTTTTTATATATAGATAGATATATACACTCTACATCTCTTATATCCTGTGTAAGAAAGAAAAATGAGAGGTTAAACTCATATTTTTCCCAATTTTTTATAAGAATTATTCAACTTACAACAGTCATTGGGCTATATAATTTATAAATTAAATTTTTTGGACACTTTGATTGGAAGAAATAAATGATATTTTCTTTTAAAAGAAAATTTTTTTTTTTTGCAAATTCCAATATTATATAGCCCTCGGGCCTTGGTGTAGAAATCAGCGTGCTGGTCTTTCGTACCAAGAGTCGCGGTTTCGCATCCCGTCCCAGGCGACAAAATTTGTTTAAATTGTTTTGGCTACCAATCAATTTAAAAAATAGGGGCGGGGTCTAAATGGCCTTCGATGCCGAAAAAGACTTGAAATGAAATTAAAAAAAAAAAAATATATATATATAAATACATTCCCTTTTAAATTCTTTTTCCTTTTCATCTTATCATTATTCATTATCGACATGTAGTTAGAGTCAGTTACTCGCACTATTGTAGTATTTTTTAGTATATATATATATATATATATATATATATATATATTCTACATCTCTTACTTTAAATTCTCTTGAAGGGTAAGAGAAAGTTGTGTGCTGTGCGACCGATCACACCAGATTTTTTATAATTATTAGAATAGAATTCGACGAGGGAAGCTGCTGCTACAATTTATAAATATATTGTACTCGTCTGAGAATCGAAATTTAAATAATTATTACAGATATAGATTTTCACGAAGTGAGGTTATGTTATAACTAAAATATTTGAAAGTGAATCAAATAGTGTGACATCTATGAAATTGTCAATTATACAATCATATCATCATTATTAATGAGCCCTTGCGGTCAACTGACCAACTATACCTGGTATATCATAACATAACCTCACTTCTTCACTTCTTCTGATGAATATCTTTAATAATTAATAATACCGCTTAATATGTATTGAAAATTAAAGGAATCGGAAATAAATGAATGCATTTTTATGCTTTTTTGTATTTTACTTGGATAACTAATCGTTAAGTTAAGTCTTTGCAACCGCCAATATTTTAAAGACCCAATCTTACCTTAAGAATGGAAAAAACGTAAGTTTCTGGGTGTTACCTCGTCCACACTTTTATTTGAATAGAATAATTTTGGTTAACCTCAACCGTTAGAGGGGGCGGGGGATTTTTTTTAATTGCCTTTTCTCTCTCTCTCTCCCTTGGGAGAGGAGAGAGGGCAAATTGTAATCAAGTTGTATGTATTCTTTTTTTTTTATTGGAAAGTAATTAACTGATAAAGGGGATTTACATAAAGGGCTTAAGATATATTGAATTGATTACAAAAAAAAAAAAAAAAAAAAGAAAATTGAGATCTAGATAGAGAGATATTATTTATTAATCCTTTTTTTTTGTTAATTACGTAAAGGTAATTTTTTTTTTTTTTTTTTAATCTTAAATATTAAATTTACTCTTTGTAATATCCCTCTTCAAAGAGAAGTTGTAATTCGACTAAACACAACACACAACGTTAATTGGGTTGTAAAAAGAATCTATTCAATATTCTAATCTTAGCAAATCTTTGATTAAAAGGTTAGAAATTCAATTAAATAGTAGTATACAAGATGGCGTCACTTTTTGAGGTTATTTCTAACATTTAATAATGCAATTTCTCATCTTTCATTAAGACTCTGAATTCATTTGTTGTTAATTTCACTATCAATCTGTCATTATGTGAAAATTCATACTCATATTTTAATTAAGAAATTAATTCACAGGCTTCAATGGAGGGTGAGAAATTTCATTATTATAATTAGAGCCCGGATTTTTATGCAGCAAAAACCGCTAAATATGCCATATAATATGCAGTAAAAGTATTAAAATATGCAGCAAAATATGCAATATATTTATGGCAAAAATATTAAGTAAATGGCTTCAAATTAAAGGTAAATCATGATTTTTACTGATGTAAAACTAATGTGTTTTATTTTTGGAAGGAAATAATTAAAAAAAAAAAAAAAAAAAATTGGTCTCACAATAAAAACTAAATTTAATTAAAAAAAAAAAAAAAAAAAATAGAGAGCAATCCATTGCGAAATTTTTGAATCAAACGAGGACCCCTGTTTTGGCATTTTTTCTTTAATTAATTTGACTTCGAACTATGGAACACGACTAAGGGCGAATCCAGAGGTGTTTCTCGGGGAGGGGGGAGGGGGTAATCTGGTGTGACTCGACGCACAGCACACAATTTTTCCTTAATTTCAATAATTTAAAGGCGCATTCTGTACTTGTTTGCCAGAATATAAATACAAATCAAATTTTTAAGTATTAATTTTTAAAATTTTACATTAAAAATAAATTTTTTTTCGAAAAAAGTATTTTTTTCAAGTCTCGGGTTGGGGGGAGGGTAATTACCCCCTTTACTCCCCCTTGTATCCGCCCTTGAACACAACTGACTTGATATTCATCCAACGAAAATTCTAGCAAAACTAAATTTATTTCTTAAAAGAGGATATAAAGAATAAAAAATATATAGTTATTTATTTTTTACAATGTAATAAAGGATTTAAATTTTTTGTTTGTTTTGTTTTTAGAAAAAAAAAATTAAAAAATTGAAATAAAATGAAACTTTTACTGAAAAAAATTTAAAATATCCAAAAAGTCTTAAATATGCAACTTTATGCAATATTGACCAAATATGCAAAAATATGCAATATAGAATTTGAACCCTAGCTCCAAGGGGGCATGATTCGGATAGAAAATTGGTTTTCAGTGACGTACCTATTAGCAAATAGAATATGCAATTGCATAGGAATCCGGGCTCTAATTATAATCAATTGGTAATAATTTTTTACTTTCTCTTACCTCTATATATATGTTAATATATAGAGAGAGAAAGTATTGGTTTCATGTCAAAAATTCGATGTCGAGATTTTGATGGATCTTCACGTTTTGAGGTCCCCTGAATCCAAAAAAGTGGTTTTCGCGACATGGTCTGTCTGTGTGTCTGTGTTCAATTTTAAGCATGAAGGAATTGAGCTATGAGGTTGAAATTTTATATTTAAGTTAAACACCCCTCGGGACCGACAAAATAAGCTTTTAATCAAAATCGGCCAAAGGGTACTAGTACTTTACTGATGTACTTTTTCAGTTTTTTTCGATTTTCTCAAAATTCGCTCTAACGATTTTGATTAAAATTCAAAAATCAATTATTTTTTAGATGCTCTTTCAAATGTATATTCTCGTTTTGCCCTCAAAATTGTTTGAAGCACACTTTACTCTTGTGCTTCATAGAAAAGATAGGAGAAATGGTTGCCATGGTAACAAAATATAAATATTTTCCCATACTTATAAATTTTACATCTGAATTCAAATATTCCCTACTGCCGGGAACTAAATACATGTCGACACAAAAAAATCTGGTGTGACAAGCACAGTACACAACTTTCGATTACCGAAGGTAAGAGAAAGTTGTGTGCTGTGCGCCAGTCACACCAGATTTTTTAAATTAATTATAAACATTTGAAATAAACAGGTAATTATAACCTCAAAAAAGTGACGCCATCTTTTATACTACTAATCAATTGAATTTATAACCATTTTATCAAAGATTTGTTATGATTAGAATATTGAATTGATTCCTTTTACAACACAATTAAATAAATGAATTATATATTTACAAAATTTATCTTAATAATTCTTCTTTTCTGGGAATTAATTTTTTTTTTATTACCTTAATTACTCTGAGTGCCAAATTTGACTAAGGGAATTCATTCCTATCAAACAATATAACTAAAATTTTTTGTTATAATTTAATTTTTCTCATGCAATAATATGCGGTTTTATTAAGGGATATTCTCGTTATTTCATTTATTTTTTTAACCAAAAACACCAGAAAACAAACAAGGAAGAGGATGTTTATAATTCAGTTTCTATCTTCTTTCTCATTTAAGTTTACCATCTCCTCTATAGGTCATTTTGATAACTTACCTACCCCAACATGAAATTCGGAGTTGAAGGACAAACTTCAATGCATTTACATAGGGATTTATATGATAATGTTTGTTTTTGAGTTATTTAGGCTCTCCAAATACTCAAAGATGCCAAAATTTTTGTAATATTATCAATTGTGCTCGTAAAGGATATCAAGAGAAGTACAGATTCTTTATAGAATTAAATTTTAAACATAAAATAAGTTGAATCAACTGTCAGTGTCAGAGGTTATGCTCAATAAACAACAAGAAATTTGACTGAAACGAAGTTCAAATACACTTAAACACTTTATCTCAGCTGAGATAAAGTGTTTAAGTGTACAAAATAGATATTTTTATTTGTTATTTACCTAGGTAAATAACAAATAAAAATATCTATTTAGTTTCATATAATGATTCAAAACATTATTTAGGATAATCAACAAAGGTGAAACATCTCACAAGTGACAAGTGGGTCTCTCCTAGCTTGAGTAGTGCTTGAATATGTGTTATAGTTAAAATAAACTGATATAATCTAAGTAATAAACATATTTAAATAAAAAAGACAGCGGTATGAACAACAAAGGAAGGGTTTAAAGGTATGTTTACTTTTCTTATTCCGAATATGATTCAACCACACATTCTACATTTACCTATATATATTTCCATTCATACATTGCAATTATTCATTATTTTCGAAATAATTTATATTTCTACTGTAAAATTTTAATTACTTAATTACTTGTTTTTTTTTTGTTTTTTTTAGTTACTCAGATAGATTCTCATATATACCTGAAGAAAGGCAAAATAAACTCCTGGGATTAAAAAAACAAATAAAATAAATTAAAATGGTTAATCTTTACTATAAAGTTCGCTCCCACCAGAGAGCGCTGGCTTACATCTGACTAGTTCTTTTTTGAAATTAGCTCTTCGTTCATGATTCTTTCGTTCTTTTCTTTAAGATGCATGTTTTTTTTTTTTTTTTTTTTTAATATTCTTGATGAACATTTTTTGGCGTGATCCTGTAATACGGTAGTAAATTATTGGGAAGTTTTCCAGGGAGAATTCACCCTCCTTCCTTTTATTAGCCTAAAAGAGGAGTCGGTAAGCCAATTTGATCGAGATATATGCCAAAATAAGGAAAATTTTCGAAGAAATACGAGGACCACATTAACCATTAAAAATATATATTTTTACTTACTTTTTTGGGTTTATTTAGGCATGCTATTTGTTTTGTCACTAAGGCCAGAGAATTTCCCCTAGTTTTTTAAATTTTCTTTAATCGAAGGAAACCGAACTGCAACCGAAGGACCGAAACAATTAGGTCGTGTCCCC
>JAKCPI010029846.1:0-14884 GCA_023213315.1 Euborellia annulipes | reverse complement strand
GAAGTTGTGCCACTTAGAACCACTTTCTCTTACCTATAGAAGTGTACACACATACACACACACACATATACACACATACACACACACACACACACACACCCCTGCAAGTGCACGTCTGGATAATGAAATTGTTTTTTTTTAAATAGCGATGAGTCATTTTTACACCCCCCACCCCCACCCCCCCCCCCCCCCCCCCCCCCCAATTCTCATTTCCTATCTTCTTTGCCTATGTATTTTGAATAATCCTTAGAAAACAGCCCCGAAGTCTGTCACACACCTGCAAGTACACGCCTGCATATTGAAATTGTTTTTTAAAATAACCATGAGCCATTTTTATCCCCCCCACCCCCAATCATCATTTCCTTTCTTCTTTGCTATGTATTTTGAATAATCCTTAGATAATATTTTGAATAATCCTTAGATAATCAACCCCCGAAGTCTGTCACACACCTGCAAGTACACGGCTGCATAATCATGAGTCATTTTTTTATCCCCCCCCCCCCCCCCCATTCCTCATCTCCTCTCTTCTTTGCTATGTATTTTTGAATAATTAAAATTATACAATTTAATATAAATTAATTTAAATATCCGAATTAAATGATACAATTTAATATTTATTTAAATAAGTCGACAAAAGTTAGGGTGGGCCTCCAGGAGTTGAATCACATGTCCACTGATTTGTACACAGTGTACTCATTCTTATTAATTAAAATTATATTTATTCTAATATTATTAATTAATTTTTACATTTATAATATTAAAATATCATTTTATAATTAATTCTAATTTAAATTTTTAAGTTAAGAGAGAGATTGAAATTTTTAAAATCAGTTTTTATTTATGCTATGTGTATTATAAAATTATATTATCTTAAATGAGGGGTGAGGATGATGGTTAATATTAAATAATAAAAATAATATTTTTTTTAATTCATTTATTTACAATAACAAATTATACATCGTCGTTATTTTGAATTTTATTTAAGATAGCTTGTTTTAATTTTTCATACCCAATGCTTTGAAACTCTGAATTATATTGTTTATTTTCTACAGATAATTCATTACAATAATCTGATAGCTCGACCTTTTTTTATTAATTGTTCTACAGCATCTTCTATATCTAGATCGTTATTGACCATTTTTAATTCTTTAACTGTTTTTTCAAGAAATGAAACACATTTTTCAAATAATTCAAAACAATCACGCACACGAATGTTTAAAAGTCTTATTTTACCTTCGATGCATTTCCAATATTTAATTAGCCCAAGCCAAGTACACTTCTGCAGAATAGTACCACTATTAGGAGGGAGATTCGGCGTACCCGGGTTCTTCAAAAATATAGCTGAACGTTGTTTGTATAATTCTCTAAATAACACGGTGCAGGTTTTTAGATCGATTTTCTCCGGATATGTTTTAGATCCGTTGAAGTAATCCATAATAATCTTGCTTGCATAGCGATTCAGCTCTCTCCAATCCTTCACATCCAGTGAGATTCCGAGGCCCGAAGGCATTTCCAATCGTACCACAACACCATCATTAAGGTCGATGCCGACATGTGCAATTTTAATACCGCTCCTATTTAATTTGTAACTGACTGACGATAAGAGTTGTGTAAAATTATCCCCCTTAACTCGGACATTTTTAGACGTTGTAAAAGACATGATATCGGTGCAAGTTCTACCTGATTAATGAATTAGAGAGTGTCAAGGTGATACTCGATGGGCGGGGGTCTGGCTAGGATAGCGACCAAAGGTGGGGAGCCAATGAAAAGTTAGATGTTTTCTCCCACCCAGGCTTGTGGTAAGGGCTGTGGTTGGGGTTGACTGTTTTTAACTAAGGGCGGGTTTGAGACTCCCTAACCTGACGTCATCAGGGTGACAGGGCTAAGACAAACAAACAGTCAGCCCCTCCTCTCAACTCTCGTGGGAAACGCAAGCTCGCTCTACTGACTCAGTCGTTTCTAAACTCAGCTGAAGTCCAGAGTTATTTTAAGTTCTAACTATCATGGAGTCGAGAGAAACTGTATGTGATTGCGGAAATCCTAGACTAATGATGGCCACCGATTCTGAAGGGGCTCAACACCCCGAAATGACGACATTTCATTTGAGGCTTGCAACATTCCATCAATGGCCTGTACAAATGGCTCAGAAGTCTCACGAACTGGCGAGAGCTGGACTATTTTATAAGGGTTAGTTCAATATTTAAAGATTCAATTATTAAAATTTCTTTTAATAATAATATTAATATTTAAAATGATTCTAGGCTTCAGTGATTGCGTAGCATGCTTTTCCTGCGGACTCCTTTTAAACCAGTGGCTAGCGACAGAAGATCCGTTTGAAGAGCATTACGTATATGCTAATAAGGAGTGTGGATATTTAAAAAAATATTACAAGCCTACGGACCGCGTGAAAAAGTAATATTTAATTTTTCTAATAATGTATTAAATTTATATATATATATATATAATTATGTTATTTATTTCTAGATTGAGAGATAATCGTATGAATATCAACAGGAGCTCTACACCAAACCAATAAAATTTATAATTGATCAATAAGTTTAATAAATAATAAATTAGTTTATGTAAAAAATATTTTCTCAAATAAATTGAATAATTATATATACAATGTTTTATTTAACCAATTCCCTGCTTAGGTATAAGGTAATATAAATAAAAAAAAAATAAGCTTGAAAATCTATTTATTTATCATAATCAGTATGAATCAGAACAGATATAAAACATTAAGTTACATATTAACATTATTTAATATTTAAATTTTTTTTCGTTTAGTACAGCTTTGAATATAATTACAACTAAAATTAACATTATTTAATATTTAAAATTTTTTTTCGTTTAGTACAGCTTTGAATATAATTACAACTAAAATTAACATTATTTTTTCTCTTAAGATAATTTTTAAACATATATTTAAATAACTTTTGTACTTGTTTATCGTTAATATTATAATTATCTGTAAATAAATTGTACATAGGGATTTTATTTATTTCACAATATAAAGATACAAGACAGTATAATCCACAGACATTAGAATGAATAGCTTGATATCTTTTACTATTATAAGACCATGTTTTGGTATTCCGCAAAATAAAAGTTAAATGATCCCTCACCAAAGGAGGTAGACCGTAACTATCAAAAAATTTTCCATTATAATGTTTATCAATATATATGGATACCCAATGCATCCCAGGTTTTTTGTCGTTGTCTGTATTAACAATTATACATGCAGGTGGTGTGACACGCATAGGTAAGCGATTAGAAGCAAAAACTCCTGTGAAATAATCTCCAGGGAGTGTGCTTAAAAATTTAGTAAGATCTAATGTGTTCATTATACCAAAAAGTTAAATTTAGAGCTTGAGCTAAGGCGCATACAAAATTATTTTCTTGATGTATAGAGCAGCGTATACCTGTATCGACAAGTTTGTTAAGGCTGGGAGCCTCTTCTAAATTTTGAATATCTCTCACCCAAGTAGAAAGATATTTTTGTTTTTCAAGGCCCTTGCAAAATATTTTATCCTCCAGAGATTGCAAAATTAGAATAACCTCGTCGAATAAAATATCTCCAGAGAAGAACGATATTCCGTGAAAATTTTTTTCGAGCCAAATAGCTGTACGTCGGTCTTGTTTAGACAATGAGGTGAACTTTACGGAATTCTTAATTATACCATGAAAATAAATTAAACACTCTGTATCGACAATCGCTATTTCTTTAAGGATAAAGTTTTTATCTTTTTTAACTGACTGAATGTCTACGACAAGAACCATTGCAATGCAGAGTACTTTATCAACTGGCATAGTCAACAATTACGTTCCTATTTTTATCAATTTCAAAAACGTTATCAAACTCGGCGTAAACAATACAGTTAATACTCTCAGGCAGAATTTCATCAAATCTTACATCTAAACGTAAAGAGCCTTGTTTAATTAAATTCCAATGACCATTCTGATTAGCAGATAAGTCCGGCGTCAAATCAAAGGCAAATAAACAATACCCATTAGGATATTGGTCTCTATTAATAGAATTACCTTCATTTAAATAATGAATACCCGTACCAGTAAATAATGTATGAAAGGCGTTAACATATAAGGATCGAGAAAAGTGTGGTTGAACAGATCGTGTAGCTAAATGATCGCCGTCAATAAATAATGAAACATAGGAAATATTAAAGTTGGAAAAATTGAATGGGTTTAGCGTGTAATCTCCGTTGAATGATTTATTAGTTGTAAAGCCCACAATTACACGCTTAGGAATTTGGCCTAAAAATATATTATCCATGGTTTTACTCTGAACTCCAGTAGGAATCGTCAATACTTTTACTTGTACCCTGGTTATTGGATATTTGGCGTTACCAGACTCCAAAGCCTTATTATGAGCTAACATAACAGTTGGATTAATTTTTACTCTTCTTACAAATAAATTAGCTTCATTAATAACTATTTTCACATTTGAATTAGCTGGACCCATCAAGCAAAATTCAGGTTTCGATCTATTCAGCTTTAATCGTAATTCAACACCGTTAATCAAAAATTTCTCTTGATTAAAAATATCACTATGTATATAGCCAACAAGATCTAGGGTTTTACTCCTCTTTGTAAACTCACGACGAGTAACTAACCCTCCATTATTATTTAAATGATCCATATTTTTTGGTGTATCTTCATACCAGAGCGCTGCTGTCAAATGTGATGTTTTAGCTGCTGGACCATAGCTAAGCAAGGTTTCGAGATAAGCTCGATACGCGTACGTATTATTAGGATTTGAAATAAGTTTTTGATTTAAAAACACATCGGTCTGACTAAATAAAGAACTAAGAATGTTGTTAACACAGCCTATACTATCATTCTCTTCAGTTAAGGGATCATTATTCGGTTTTAATATCTGAATTTTTAAATTTAATAGCGTATGACTTAAATCTAAATAATTATCACCGGTTCCAGGAACAACAAATTCAATAGGAGAATCATCTGAAATGGACGCTATTGGCTTATATTGAACCCAATGGCCTCCTTCAATACTTGTTTGCGTCGGAGGTAATGTAAATAAATCCAGCTCTGACTTGACACATTCACATGAGTGGGGATGTAAGAATGACATTATTGACCAAAAATATCTTTCAATTTAATCTTCTTTTTTTTCTTAGAAATTTTGGATACCCTAACTGGTGGACGACCCTTTTTAGACTGAATAACATTTCGTCTTTTTTTAATTTTATATCCAGAGCCAGTCAACGTTTTTTCGAGAGCTTCTTTAGCTTTACGCTTTAGATTTTTACCACCCTCGCGGATTCTTGAAACCATAGATTCTTTCACAGGCTTATTATTTTCAATATCTTCTAAAATACCAAGACCTGATTTTAAAGCCTCTTTACCCACCGTTCTTGCTCCTGAATATAAAAAAGGTAAAGCTCTTCTAAATAAACCTGATAGAAAACTACCTATTCCTGAGCCTCTTTGAAATGGAACACCTGCGTATATCTGTCCTATTCCACCACTGCCTACTTGCTGTCTATAATAATTATCATAATTTATCATTTTTCTTAAAATGAAGCTTCATACATAAGGTCCCATATGCAAATGGCATTAACTCTCCCGTAGCCGTTCTTATATCTATATCGATAGTTTCAAACTCACGAATAGCTAAAGGTATATATTGTATAGGATTAAAAACTCTTTGAATATAAGAGCCCCCAAAAATATATTTATGTGGCTCTAACGCTGTAATACGTAATAATGGTGCTAGAGTGTCCCCGACTATAGACGTTTCTACAATATCTGTATATATGAACATTAAATCATTTATACTTAAATTATGATTGGGCGTAAAGTCCGAAAGGTGTTTGCTAATAAAATTTGTACCAGGTTTAAATCCTAAATATAAGCATACTTTATCAGGTAGAAAAAAGGAATCAATTGATTTAGCAACACATTGAATAAAAACAAGCTCCCTATTTTCTGATGAAACACTAATCTGGATATAATCCTGAATTTCATTAAGAATATTAATAACTGCCTTAAGACTGTCATAATAGCCGTCTGGTATTTTAAAATAAGTCTTTGACTTATCTTTATGAAATATTTTAATATAACTGTCAAAGCCACTGACATTATTTACTGTACAGGGCACAAAAATTTCGGCAAGCCCAACAACCCAATCTCCTAATAAAGATATACTTTTAGGTAGTTTTGTCGAAAATTTGCTTGTTTTATTATCTGGAAAATAATTAAATGAGCTATTGCTAGCTAAACTTAGATAAAACTCCTCGACACTCATCCTGTCTATTCTTGATGAATAATAAAATATATTTGATGTCAACCTATTTAAATATACTTGTTTTAACTTTCATTAATGCTATCCTTTGAAACCCAACTGTTAAATTTATCTGGATATCCTAGCCACTTTACTAAAACTTTATTACCCCGTCTTTTTAAAATACTTTCAATTTTAAAATCATCATCAGGATTAAAACTAACAACCTGAAGCTCCTTTTCATAAAATGTACCTACAATTGGTTCCCCAGCTAAATCTTCAATTTCATAAACTGGTATGGGCCTTTTCTGGACGTTTGTTATTTTAAAAATTTCGCGGCTCCAGTTGATCTCATAACCCTTTTGAAATATATGCTTATATCTAGTGATCCTAACAAATTGGCCCGTTTTAAATTTCGGTTTTTGTGAACTGAATACATGTTTATGAAGCGATATAGAGTTATTTTTATTAACACTGATAGGAGCCATTTTAATTGTGCTATGTACTCTGTGGTTATAACTATAGACTAAGTCATCTAAAACATCAATATAACGATACGTTTTGGCATACGTGAAATATTTCTGCATTCGCGTTTTAAGAGTTTTATTAAACCTTTCTATAACGGCAGCCTTAACATCGGGGTTATTTGCAACGAAAAAGTTTACATCATTAGAATCTAAAAATTTTTTAAATATATTTGATACAAATTCTTTACCTTTATCTGTTTGTAACTTTGAAGGTTTTCTCGATTTAAAAATTTTTTCAAAGGCGTTCTTTATTTCAAAAGTTTGTTTTGTTTTTAGCGGTATACACCATGCATATTTACTAAATACATCTATAATTGTGAGAATATAATTAAATCCGTCGTTAAATTTTTTTACATGTTTCATATCAACAAGGTCGGCCTGCCATAATTCATCAATAGCATAAGTCAAATATTTATTTCTTTTAAATCTTTTTGTTAAAGGTTTATGTAATGTATAGGTTTCTTGACTACCTAACCACTCGTAAACATCCCTTTCTTTAAATAATCCCTTGACAGAATTTGCTAAACCTTTTTTCCCACCAAACCCATTGGGATTCTTAGGGTCATAATAAATATCTTCTAAAGTTTTTTGTATTCCCTCCATCCCTCTAAAATAGGATTACTTTTCTTTTTCTTGTTTTTACGTAAAGTGTTTTTTACATCCTTCAGAGGTGTTAGTAAATCTTCCTTAGGGGTTTCGAGATAAAGTGGATTACCTACATACTCTGACCCGTTCTTTTTTAAAAATTTTCTAAACGTCGTCCAGCCGTCTGGTCTTTTCGACCTATGTTTTAATCTTAAGCTGTCAATGATTAATTCAGAAATGCGATTTTCAGATAAATTACTTCCTAATATAGAAGCATTACCGTCTTTATCCCAGGTGATAGAATCACTATTACTAATAATATCTATTAATTTAATAGCATTATCTCGATCTTTTTTGGCTATCCTAGGTAAAATAATATGGGCTAGTGATTCGGATTTAGTTAAACTAGGAATTGCTATAGTATTTTCATTTTCAGAATCCTGTTGATTCTCTGGATCCTGTTGTATGGAAATTTTTAACGGTTGGCGTTCATTATTTTTAAAATTTAGATATCTCTGTAAAACTTGATTGTACAAAATACACTTATCGTTATCAGGCATGTCTCTCTCTAAAATATCTTTCATTTCTTGATCTAGCCGACTTGTTACATTAACGGGTTCTGCATTTTTTAAACGCTCTAAAACATCGGTTGGTACTAATATCATCTTTTTAGCGTGGTCCATTATTTATTAAACAAATAACTTAATACGCCTCCTATAATAGGACTTAATAACAGAGGTAGAAACGCTCCTCCGCTTTGAATAATTAAGATTCTTTTCTTTTCTAAACTACTCCGGGATTTACTCAATTTACGTAACAACTGTTTATGTCGCGATAATGATTTCTTTTGTAAAGGGTTTAATTTCACACAACCATGAAGTGTGTTGGCGGCACATTCACATATGGCTTTTATTAAATTTTTATCAGCTGTTTTTAAAATAGATAGCCGTTGTTTTTTCTTTAATTTAGATAAGGCCTTTAAACAATCTGATGACTTCTTTACACATTCACTCATCTTTAAAAAATGAATGAGATTTTCACGACAACCTCTATTTAAGGGATTTCTTTTTACTAAGGTAAACTATCGGATACTTATTAGGTGGTAGAAATGCGCTGCGTAGTCTAAACTCCTCAGGTGTATTTTGCTTTAAATCAATTAATAAATAACCGTGAGCCTCACGTGTCGCGTCTTCGTATGCCTCTTCTAAAAAATGCGGTTTATCGGGGAATATTTGCCTACCTAAATATTTTATTTGCGTTTTATCTCGAGGATTTTTGAAAACAATTATATAATGGGCATTTAAAGAAATATCCCTACTAAAACGAGACTGGTGAAAAAGATTTTGAATTATAAATATAACACTAAGATTTCTATGATGACTGCCTCGTGTAAAAATCTCGGACACTGATTTTCCACATTCGCTCATAAGATCGTCTATTACGATTAATTTTGGCTCCCCAGAACTAATTTTTGTAACATCGGGCGAGCCTTCTATATAACTAATATTTAAATTACTATTTTCATAAGCCTGTTGCCATTCATTGTAAAACCAAATAATTTCAGAAAATGTTATGCTACATAGTGATTTCTGATTCTTTAATAATTTTAAAACAAAGGATGTTTTCCCAGAGCCAGAAGGACCTGCTATTATACAAGAAAAGGGATGGGTAAATTTAACATACATATTTACTTAGCGAGGATTTGTTTTATACTAAAAATATTAACATTTTAACGTAATTTATATATACGACGGCGTTCATAATATATTATAGTTCACGATCTCCTTATCATTTGTATACAATTGAACATAACGAGGCTGGTAGGAAACACCAATCATCAGATTTCAAAAAGTGTAATAATAATTGCAGATGTTCGAATGAATGTACTCCTTTACTGGAATATCTGCGATTATTCTCGATATCCGTAAGGGAAATTTTTAAAAGATTCATCATCAGGTTTTTTACGCTTTAGAGACTTAACCTGATAAATTTTGGGCTGATCCACTGTCACGATATTACATTCTTTAGTTACTAAAAATTGCCTTTGCCTGATACTAATTGGGCCTTCCTCTTTTAATACCATATCTTTTATTTTATTAAAATTTAATACTTGGGCTGTGGAGAAATCTAATTTAATACCCTTCACTTTGCATACCGTCTCGTTATTACTCAATCGGTATGCATAATTTTTAGGACCCCCGAAACAAATTCTTTTATGTAAATTCCCTCCCCATAACCCTCAAGCTCGTCAGTCAAATCGCCTAAATAAGGACCTGTTGGGGGCATGAAGTCATTTTTTTTAGTCGGATCATATTTAAAAATTATAGAGTCTGTGTCATAATATAAAATCTGGTCGTGTAATTTGTCCAATACGCTATATAGTCTTATACGTGCCTGCGCTGTAGTGTAACAGGCTAGAGCAACGTTAACGAACGAAAGAGGTGTAGCAAGTTCTGATTCTCGCTCCCAATCGACAATTATCGTGTCATCGTCTAAGGGGGTAATATCTTTAATTATATTCCCGCAGTCTGAAACTATATCGTGTAAGTCTTTCGGATTATTAATTAAGTTTGTTTGTCTCATGACTTCTCTTTGCCCAAATTTCCCCCACAGGCAATTTAAAGCCATTTTGGCGAGTTGACGTCGAGCTGGATTTTTTTCAATTTTGCCCTTTTCTAAATTTATTCCTTCATGACGCATATAGTTTTCAATATAATCATTTTTATCCCCCTCCGTATCACAGGTTCTGGGGAATCCACTAGCCTCTTGCTTTATTTTTAAAAATGTATTTATATATTTAGAAAAAAGGCCATCTTGTGAATCTTCTAAAATTTCATAAACCCATAATTCCGAAATATCTAATATTTTATAATTTTTTTTAATAGCCAATTTTATTTCATCAATTACCCAAGTACCTCTAAGAGCTCTTTCCGTGTCCGTATGATTGCATTGGCCACGATTGAAAGATTCTGCGCATTTTGTACAGAGGGTAAACATTAATTTTTTATTTAATTTTAAAGGTAGAACGGGTAAATATAAAGATGTCGGGGGTAAAATAACGCACTGTATTAATCCATTCAAATCGTTAATTTTGGTAAAATCGTTATTTAAAAATAATTTAAGCCCTTCACCAACATAAATTTTAGGATGGCCGATGGGATATTTGCCGTATTTATTTATATAGGGGTATAAGCTGCAATAATCGAAATAATAAATTTTCTCATTTGGCCCAGATTCGTAATAAAGATATGTGTTTTCAACTCTTCCCCCATAAAAGCTATGTCTCGGATTCAAGCGAAAATTTTTAATTTCGGGATTACTTTTTTGGAATTCGCATTCCCACATTTCATGAAGTTCATATCCAGATTCTAAAATTTTCTTGTTTTTGATTTTTAATTTCTCGAGGCGGCTGTTCATGCTTTCTACTTTATTATTTTTATAAATAGGTTTATCCCTATGTATGGGATAGCATGAAAGACAGCCGTGGAAAAAACATCCCTGGAATTCAAATACATGACCGATACCCGCGTCATCTGTATAAAAACCATCTACCTTTAAGTCGCCTATTCTTTTTTCTAGCCCGTTGTCTGAATGTTGAATGATTTTACCCCTTTTTTTAGATTCCTGTTCTAGCCAGGCAATGGCAATTTTCGATTGTTTATCGCGGCCGTAATATCCACCAGGTGGAATGAGGGATACGGTGTCCTCTTTTAAAAAAGCTGATCGAAATAATCTCATACACGCTGAAGATAGTGTTACAGATTGCGAAAATGGGCATAAATTTCCAACATTAATAAATTCCTTTCTAAAAGCCTGACACGCCATTCTTAGAATGGAGACATCGTTCACACAATATTTTTTTAGCTCGAGTTGAAAATCAAAATTTTTATTTTTTTGGCTCTCATACCATTCTAGAAAAATATCGCGTGTTTTAGACATCATCCTATCTGGCTCATAAAATTTAATTTCAGGATATGGACCCCAATAATCATAATTTTCAGGTGTGTTGAATAAGTGAGGGAAAAACCCTTTAACTTGATCCACCACTCCAAATGCTTTAGGAAGTTCCGATAGAGACATTGGCAAGAAATTAAGACTGTCTATAAATTTAAAAGGGCCGAATTGGATTAACATAAATTTTCTACCAGTCCTAATAATCTCCGGATTTCTAATTTCAGGTCGCCGAATTATTTCGTCAATTAAAAACTGCATGTCATAACCTTTGGCATTATGAGCGATACAAATAATTTTTTTAAAATTTTTTCGCGGATCTAAAACAAAGTCGATGAATTTTTTAGCCGGATCTCTATCGAAAATATACTGTCTAACTCCACATTGTGGACAATTTATATCCTCATTATTAATGTCGGAACATTTATTGCACATTTTTTGCGCGACACATAAATTCGGCGTGTGACGTTGCTCCCCATTTACATTTTTTATATAAGTCTCGAAATCGTAAAAAATAAATAAATCTTTTTCATAATTTCCTACTTTATTCAAAGCACTCACGAAACATAAATGATTGTAGTCACGGTGTTTCCTACAGGTAATGCAAAAAGTTTATTGCATTCATGCTTCACTCCAGACCGACACGTTATGTTGCAATGCTTACATAATTTAAATGTTTCACACACACTTTTCCTTTGTGTACCACCCTGTAGGTGATTTTCAAAACATTGGAATCCCTTGAAACGTCTGTAACACTTATCACATTTATATTCAGGTTCGGTGTTAGGACATTTCGACAGGTGCTTACAACTTTCGCATTGGGTGGGACAGCTATGTGCAAAGCGTGTTGCATATCTCACCCTACAAGTTTCACAATAATAGGTTGTGTTGAATGCACCAGTCAGGCTCCGTATTACGTTAAAATGCCCTAACTCCGAATCGATACCGTGATTATAAATTAGATTAAGTTTTTTTAAATTGTTATCCACAGCTCCCTCAAAGAAGACTTCTGTTCCTTGAGAGGCGTACAGATAAACAACTATCTTGTACTCCGTTTTAAAGAATTCTTGAAACTTCTCTAACTCGGGTAAGCCACCACCACCATCTACATTAACGCCTGCCTCTATACAAAGTCGTTGTGCCTCCTCTTTTTGAAGCCTCTCTCTCTTAATCTTTCTTAGGTCATTTTTGCTAACTTTATCTGCATACGCCTTAGCCACAACTAGAGCGCGGGGAAGACAGCTATTGTCGTTATTTGAAATTACGCAAATGGAATTTTTCTCGATGGACTCCGAATTAAATGCGTATCGATTACTTGTACGTGCACCACCTTTCACCAACCTATATATATGAGCTTGGATTTTGAAAACTTTTCCTAAACTCAGAGATGTATTACTCTGAGTCATACATGAGAGAATATCTAAAATGTTTTCAATATCTATCTCATTTATATTACAGGAGGTAATAAATAAAGCCCTATAACGCTCTCTTCCGTTTTCTTCTACTGAATATTTCAAATGAAAACTTACATATAAATTAGGCTCCTGGTTTTCTTGCAAGATTCGGGTGATTGTAATTAGCGAATTTCTTAATCCATATTCCGTTAGGTCGACATCACGTTCAATTAACCTAATAAAACTGTGAGTGAGTGGACGTTCAGCATGCATGCTTTGAGCACTACAACAAAGGAGAGAATGGAATATTAATTAATTAACATTGCATAATTGTTAAAAAATATGTTTTATAATATTTTACTCACTCTATTTCTGTCTCGGTTTCATTTGAATAACCGCCACCTATTTGAACGGCAAAAGTCCCTTGTGCTCTACATCTGGAATACAAAATTAATTAATTAAGTCGTGCATAATTGTTAAAATATGTTTTATATATTTTACTCACTCTTCATCCGGTTCGCTTTGGATTGAATGTCCTCCAGCTGTTTGAAATGCTGTAGCCCCCTGGTCTTGTGAATTAGTGTTGAGACTAAAATATAAATGAGAATAAACTAAATAAATAGTGTTATCTATAGGTTAAATAGTAGCTTCCTTCTGGTGTTTTAGCAGGATGCATCGCTGGAGAGAATTGTTTGATTAAAAAGCAATTCTTTTTTCACAGATTTTTTTGATTAACGTCAGGATGCACCCCTGCTAAAAACATCTGAAGGAAACTACTATTTAGCCTATAGATAATAATATTACAACAGGTGTCACATCAGAAATAAATAGTATTAAGATTAATTTAAAATTTGAAAAATAAAGTATTTTAATAAAATTATTAATTTGCTAAAAATATTGTATAGAGACTAAATAATTTATAAAATATTCACCTTATAAAGTTAATAAAGGCGCTCAAATGGGAATCCATCAAACTCAGTATGTCCTCATTAGAGAATTTCGCGTAAAGGGCCGCCTCTATCTGTAATTCCTCGTCGAGTGTCTCGATACTATTAAATAAATCGTAATGAATCCCTAACGCGTATTATGTTTTAACTTAAAGATTAGTAAGAAATAGTATACCTGTAGTTACGTATAACTGCAGATATTAGCATATTTAAACGATCCAAATGGTATATTGTCGAAGCTTCTTCTTGTCTATATATCAATAAGAATTTATTAATTTAGTGAAAAATTTGTATAACAATATAAATACTCACCGGACATATTTAGCAACGAGAGATAAAGTTGTTTGAATAAAACGTATTAGACACGTATTTGTTTGTTTGAAATAAATTGGTCCAGTGGTGGCAAGAAGATCACAGCCCGGAGAATCGCTGTTCCTGTTAATATAGTTGAATTGTAATATAATAAATTTAAATATTAAAGTACAAAATTATTATTATAATATAAATTAAGTACACATACCCATATTTCCGTCGGAGTATGTCAGTAAACATTTTTAAATTCTGTAACCAAACCCTGCCAAGGTGAGATAAATTGATCGATTCCATCGCGGAAAAAAACAATCAACTTGCTGGTGACTGCTCGGAGCGGATTCTTGCTATGTCTTTAATCAGATTAAGTGGTCCGCGATAGCATCCCTAGGCCTTATAAAGCAATGGCCTGGGCTAATACGTTATTGGTGGTGGTAATTATTAACCAATAGACATCGATCATATATAGAGGGTGTTAACGTTTAAGACACTTGGGTGGGGTGGTGGGCGTCGACTTCGGGGTTGATTATCTAAGGATTATTCAAAATACATAGCAAAGAAGAAAGGAAATGATGATTGGGGGTGGGGGGATAAAAATGGCTCATGATTATTTTAAAAAACAATTTCAATATGCAGGCGTGTACTTGCAGGTGTGTGACAGACTTCGGGGCTGTTTTCTAAGGATTATTCAAAATACATAGCAAAGAAGATAGGAAATGAGAATTGGGGGGTGGGGGGTGTAAAAATGACTCATCGCTATTTAAAAAAAAAAACAATTTCATTATCCAGACGTGCACTTGCAGGGGTGTGCGTGTGTGGGTGTGTATGTGTGTATATGTGTGTGTGTGTATGTGTGTACACTTCTATAGGTAAGAGAAAGTGGTTCTAAGTGACACAACTTCTCTC
>JAKCPI010029845.1:0-20803 GCA_023213315.1 Euborellia annulipes | reverse complement strand
AACCTTCATGGTCCAAACCTAGAAAATTTCCAATAAAGATTTTCATTTTCTTTTATAATAACAACAAAATAATCACAAGTAGAAAATGTATGGGTAGGACTTAATATTGACCCTCACCGTACAGCAAAACAAAGACTACGTATACTACAATTGACTGGAGATCATAATTTATTATAAATTGTAATTGAGATTTCTTTGTAATTGTTATAAACTTAAAGAGAATTAGTCAGACTTTTGAATTTAAAATTCAAGCAGATAATATATACAATACTACGTATTTTGCGTGATTTCGAACCGATTAAAAAGCCCCTTTTTAAATTGTATGCTTCTAGAAGGCCATTAGATAATTATCTCCTCACTCCTTTTTTACTGTGTGTTAATCGGGTTAGTTTAAAATTATTATCGAGATAATGATATGTGAGTCCTGCTGGCCTGACCATATTATAGCACATTTTTGGTTATAAATGCTACTGAGGTCTATCGTATAAAATAAATTTTAATAATAGATAAATCTCTCAGGGACCGTGTGGATTATTTTTTAAATAGTATAACTCATGTTTTATCGCGGAATGCGCACACCCCGGCGACATGGTCCCAGATAATACGCCGAGGGTTTAGGTTTCACTCTTCTTCTCTGATTTGCTCCTATCTTTAGTGGCGAGTAGAAATTTAAATCCTTTCCCTCCCTATTTTTTATATTACTAGGAACATTAATTTTCCTAAGAGAAATGAAAAACTCTCTTATAAACGTATTGTTTTCACCATTAATAATTTTTTTATAATAAAATAAAGTTATGGGATTAATTCAATTGATAAATTTTTTGGGGCAAGAAATAGAATTAATTATTAATTTTGGTTCTTTCGCTAATAGTAGTGAAATAAATATAAGATGCGAGAGCATAACTTACAGAATGCGCTTTTAAATTACCGAAATTAAAAAAAAAATAGTGTGCTGTGCGACGAGTCACACCAGATTACCCCCCCCCCCCCGAGAAACACCTCTGGATCCGCCCTTGATTATAGACCACATTTTTGTTATTAATTATTTTTTTAAAATATTGATATAAATACTGTGCAACGTTTCGACTGCTTATTCTGCAGCATCAACTACACAGTACTTGAGAACGGCTGTAGAATAAGCAATCGAAACGTTGGTACAATATTTATATTTTTAATAAATAATTAATACAAAAATGTGGTGTCCATAATTAATAATTCCCCAAATAGTAATAATTCAAACCACAAAATCTTTAATAAATACAATCGTCATAGATTTTTTAAATTATTTTTTATAATTTTTTATAATAATGGGCGGTTGTGAATTCAAAAAAACCCAACAAAAAGAAAATCCCGGAACTTCTCATCTCAATAAGAGGCGATTTGGAGTGGCCATCTAGCTTCCCGGACTTGGCACCGTGCGGGAAGAAATTGCCAACATACCCGCTGATAGTAAGAGCCATGACAAACACCAGAAATCGGCCTATTCAGTGTATGGAAATCATGGGGGGTATATTTTTATGCTTTTATAAAATACATAAATATATAATAACATTTATAAAGTGTTTATTGTTAAAAGATCAATGAAAATCAACCAAATGCATTAAATATTATTAGCTATCATTCTGACATCTCTTGGCAAATTTTTGAATTACTTGATTTTTTGGGCATTCTTTTTATGACCCACTACGCCATTTTATCGGGAAAAATATGCGTAACACCTTCACTCCTATTCCGCCTTAAGTTAAAGTAAGAAATTATTCAGTCAGTTATTTCACGAGAAGTAACAGAATATCCTATAGATATAATAACTAGACACGAAATTCCAATATAGCTGAGCAAAATCGAGATTATCATCTCTGGTGTGTGAGATTTTTATTTTTTTACCAAAAGATATTTTATTTATCATATTTCAAACGTTTTCTTAGGCCTTATAATGGATATACTGATAATGATTGATTGCATTTGATATTCAACCTTGAGGAGTTGTTAAGTGTCAGATTTTGATAGGTAGACAGGTGTTTTGAAGGCACGTTTTAATAAGTCCGAGAAGTTTGAAATACGATGTTTATGATATGAATAATTAAATGTTATCAAAATTAAATATCCTATGCTTGGTTGTTGGTGGCTGGAATATTATATTGATATATAGAGATGTGAAAATGTATTGGCAGTCAAAGTTAAAAAAAAAAATTAACGTTTCAACCGCCAGTTGATCTCATCATCAGGACAAAATAGATGTTAAAATAGAACATGAATGATATTTTACATCTTTTCTCGAAACGTCGTTTATTTTTCCCCTCTGGCTGCCAATATATTTTCACAAATAAGTTAAAATGGAAGTTTGGTCGTTTGTATTTGCGAATATTCATCTAAATTTAGAGTTTGTTGAGTCAGATATTCTATATTTACTATGAATTAATTAAGTCTGGACAGAATTCATTGTCGATTAGTTTCTCCAACTTCACATATATTAATAGAAGACTTAATATATTAATTTAATTTAAAAAAAGAAGGTAAAACTCAATATACATGGTACATATTATTAATTTTAATTAATAATAGGTACCATGGAATAATAATTATTATTCTATTCCATTGTGATATGGAAATAATTTGTCTTGGCATTTTATATAAAGAATATTTTTTTGATTAATGTTCTAGCAAATAACAAGACTATTATTTTTCTTTAAATCAGATTTCTAATATGATTTTTTTTATAATTGTTAGAAGAAGAAAAAAAAAAAACAAGATAAGAGGAAAAAGTATATAACTAATATTATAAATCAGGGTCTTTTTTTTATTTCCATTACTAAAGGAAGATTATAAGTTATATTTTATATGAAGTTAGTGTAAAAAAATTGATCCCATTTCTAAGGTCAAAAAAAAAAAATAAAATATTGAGGTTTGGTTATCATTTATTATATAATGTACATAGGATAAATGTCAGCGTAAAGTAGCGCCATTTGAAGATTACTATAGAAATTATTTAAAAAAAAAAGTTGAATATTTTGTTATGAACAGAACAACGTTTCGGTCCTAGGTTGAGATCATCTTCAAGCTCTTTAAGAAATTGAATAAAAAATATTCTACAGGAGAGATCTTTATTTCACTTTTTATTAGAGAGGCTGAAGATCAGCAGAGCCTAAAAGTAAAACTTAGATCCTTATCAAATAAATTAAATTTCCATGCATTTTTTACTTTCTCTTACCTATATATAGGTTAATATATATAGAGAGAGAATAATGAGGTCCCATGAATCCAATAAAGTAGTTTTTGCAACATGGTCTGTGTGTATTCAATATAAAGCATGAAGGTATTGAGATACAAGATTGAAATTTTATATTTAAGTTAGAAACCGGTCAAAAAGTACTAGTACTTTGCTGATGTACTTTTTCAGTTTTTTTTTTCTTCGATTTTCTCAAAATTCGCTCCAACAATTTTGATTAAAATTCAAAAATCAATTATTTTTTAGATCCTCTTTAAAATGTATATTCTCATTTTGCTATTGAAATCTTATGAAGACCACTTTACTCTTGTATAGTATTATGTCCCAACCTGGTGTCTAGAGCCTTAAGTATATGTTATATAGTGAAAAAAATTTTAAATTTGAAAAGGTAAAATCAAATCTGATACAGATCAAAATCTGGTACAGATGATTTTATTTTACCTTTTCGGTTATTAAAATTATTTCACTACATACCATATACTTAAGGCTCTAGATACCAGGTTGGGACTTAATTGTGGCGCTCACTGTACTTAATAAGAAAGATAGCAGAAATGGTTACCATAGTAACAAAATATAAATATTTTCCCATGTTTATAAATCTTTAATATACTAGCCGTCGCGGCTTCGACCCCCTGGACCACCTTCCAGCTGGCTCGGGCCCGCCTGCGGAGGACCTTCGCCTTTTTTTTCTTAATTATTAAAAAAAATTTTTTTTTTTTTTTGGTCTCATCTACCATTCCCATCCCATTTTCAAATGATTTTGTCAATCATAATAATTTTCTCCTATGGAGCGCCGCTCGCGGAAGCTGTCTTCTCCGCCACGCCCCGCAAAAAAAAAAAATCATTACTGTATATTCCAATCCAGTGCCTTCTTGAGGATTTGTTTACATTCATAGAATATATAAATGCAAAGAATACATAGATATTTCTCTATACATTTTCTATGGGAGAAATCGTAATTTTAGGAATTAATAACTCAAAAAGTTATAGGAATTTCGGGATGAAAATAATTTTCCTGTAATCCCGAGAAGGTCCTCTTTATGCATATAAAATTTCATTTCAAAATTTCAACGGGAAGTTGTCTAAATAGAGCGTGACAGACAGACAGACAGACAGACGGACATTAGCGAATTATAAATATAGAAGATTAATTTTAAAATAACATTTTTTTCTCCATATCTAATTAATTTTTTTTTCTCATCCTTATCTCATAAAACAAGAGCCAAAGAAAAGAGCCGTTTGTATTTTTAATTTTTTATAACAACACAAAATCAAAAAGAATTTTATGTAAATTTTAAACATGTAACAGGAGATTTTAGATTAGAAATGTTTTTTAAAAAATACTGGACCAAACTAATTTAATGTTGTTGTTTGGTTTTTTTTTTTAAATCTTTTTCACATCTGTCTCTTCAGTAAGTTAATCAACAGTTGGAATAGAAAAAGAAAATGTAAATTTTCTTTTCTCTAAATCCTATTCTATATGTATATTTGAAGGAAGTAATTCAAGAGAGATAGAGAAAGAGAGGGATTATCTAATATCATACTATGATGTGTGTGTGTGTGTGTGTGTGTTTGTGTGTGTGAATGCACACTGAGTTCGTTTCGTGCAAGTTGTCTGTCGTATGAATATTAATCCTTACTTTGAGGATCAGAGGTTGGAATGGGACGGGCCGGGGGGATTTGATGCAAAAAGCTCCATCCCCGATCGAAGAGAGAGAGAGAGAAAAAGCCTCACCCTCCCTATTCTCGGGTTATAATCCAGAGACGTCGAGGACGAAGCAAAAAAAAAAAAAAAAAAAAAAAACGGGGACGCTAATCCCACCCCCGCCCGACGCTATAAAACATATGATTAAGGAAATATAAGCCCTTGGCGCTCTCACGCCCAAAACATAGTTCGCTTTAATCCAGCTAAGTGCTGGTGGTGGCTAGCAACCGAGAAAAAATCATAATGGTTAGTTTATTTAGCTAATAGCTTGGGAATAACCGCCACGAAATATTGCGTCAAATTATTAGGATTTACGCGGTGGTTTGTGTTTGTGGATGGGGAGGTGCAGGCCGAGATCCGGACCAGGGATGCTGTGCAGTACATTTGAGTTGTTTTTGTGTGTGGGTACTACTGCTGAATGTGTGTAACCCCAGGCTTAAAAAAAAAAAAAAAACATTTATCGCTAACGCTTAATCATGAAAACTGACTGATTGTTTTTTTTTTTTGTTCTATTTCTCTCTCTTTTTTCTCTCTTCCCATTAATTAAAGTGATTAACATAAAAATGAAGAAATCAATCACGAATTAAATTAATGTAATCATCTTTTTTAAATTAAAAAAAAGATATATTCTTTTATTTGTTGCCAAAAATAATTTTTTTTTTAAACACTCACACTTTTTTCCCATTCACACTCACATTCACACACACATTCATAAAGTTTTTTCGGCAATTTAGGCCATATAAGACTTTATACGATAACCGTTATATTAATAATATATTTATTTGGGGTCCAGGCATTCTTATTTAAGCCATTTGGTATCATCGGACTGCCTGGGATCGAACCCTCGACCCTTGGTATACAAGGTAGGTGCGCTACCAACTACACCAAGCCCGAGGGCAGCCAAAAACAATGGACAGCAGTATATAAATATTAACAGCCACCAAGATCAATGTTGTTAAGCAGCGCCAAGCGATGCTGAAAATCGGGATAGGAGACCCCAGAAAAACCAGACTGGTGAACGCCCGCCGGAAAACGGGGATTGTAATAAAAATAAAATTTAATAAAAATTTATAAACTCAAATAGCCTCAGCAACCAAAATAACTTAAAAAAAAAAAAAATTGCTGCCAAAATAAATGATGAACCGTTAAAGAGTATAGAAGGTGCCTATCTGTAGTTTCTACAGTATGTCTGTCCAATTATTTGAAATTATATTAATGAATAATTTTATCAAGAGGGGATAATCATTAATAGAATAAAAGGCAAAGCAATGTTCACAGCAGGGTTCAGTCACCCTAGCCATGAATATGGTCGTATAGAAGACCGAAACGTGGGTTTTAATAAAATAAAGAAAAAACATCGCTGTTTTACCTTTCATTCTATCCTACTTCATATCGATTCAGCTACCCGCTGCGCAAAAAATTATCTTTGTACTCTTTAAACTGAATTTTATTCATTTTCAATCAAAATTCGTTTGACTGCCAATCAATAAGGGAGTCTGAATGGGCGCAGATGTCGAAAAAGACCTTATGATATTGACTCTTATTTTGTTTAGATAGTAGTCCTATTTGTTAAAAGATAGAATTTTAATAAAAATCAATATCACCATTTTGAATTAATATAGATGAATAAATTTTACCAGAAACGGCTTCAAATTTTAAAGAAAACAGAAGGAAAAGAGTATTTTAAATGACTGTGTGAGCTTATACTCTTTAATACTGTATTTTGGTAAATACATGTAATTTTAAATTCATCGAACAATTAATTATATCTTAATTATCTAAAGTGACAATTTACTTCATGTAGGCCTATATTCGCTCTGTTATTATTTACTAGGTAGGCTATACCTATAAGACAATGAGAAAAATCAGGTATAAATATCAAGAATCAAAATGATGAAAATGAACTTGCTGGTATAGCGAGCCAGGGTGTCGGCTTTCTACAAAGAAGATCCCTGTTCAAATCCGGAGGGTGCGGGATTTTTTCATTAAATAAAAATATTTATTTAATGCAAACAAATCCTCGAGCAGGCACTGGATTGGAATATTGAATCCCACCACAATAGGCCCCAGGCAACTCTACGAGGAGAGGGAGTTGCTGTGACATCCCGTCCTGTGGAAGGGACGTAAAGAAGATTCCCTCTCAGTGATGCATTCTTCGAAAGGAGTAGGCTACACGCCGGTGCTGAGAGATGTCCCTCCTCAAAGGCCATCCCCCATTGCATAGAAAGAGGTTGTATAAAAGGAGCCGGGTGAAACCAGAAATAAGGATTAGTTCGTTAATTAGAAATGAACGCGGGAGGAGTTAGTGATAGGAAATAATGTAACTTCACGGGGTGCTGGTAGATGGCTACAGCCAGAGGCCAGTGTTGGGTTTGAGGTATGTGTCTTCGTGCTCGGAAGCACCTCAGCAAATTTCAAATAATATTAATAATAAATGAAGAGATTTAATTTTCAGTTGATGAAAAGAGGAAAGAAGAGACAGACATACAAAGAACAGAAAGACTGTCTGTCCCAGCTCGGGTAGCTCGTGGTCGCCATCCTCGTACCCACAAGATGGGCCCCTGTGCGAAATCTATCGTATCCTATAAAATTATATTAAAATATACCGGACGGAATAAGATAAAAAAATGATTCGCTGAAATTTAAAATATGAACGAGAAAAAGTTCAGGCAGGTGCATTGCATGGATCAGGATAAACGCCAATAGAAATAATCCCGATTTTTATTATTTCATTTGGTATTAATCCTTTAAAAACTAAATATTTTATTACAATTTCAAATTTTCAAAAGTTCAGGTGTCTCTTGTGACAACTAACAAAGAACTGCAGTATCTTCAAATATCTAGGGGAAAATAGTGTCATTAATAAAATAAATTAGGGTAGACGTGCCACCCGCCTAATCCAACTTTTGAAACACCCAACAGACTAGGAACATTAAAATGACTATTGATAAAATGATGAAAAACGAGTTAAGAATTGAGAGGATTTAGAAAATAAATGAAATTCATCGAAGGGATATGTCAACCCAAATATTTAGCTACCTTCAGAGCATGGAAATCAGAATCCCCCTTGGGATGGAAGCTTTACTTTTCCCCTACTCTACATACGATACGATAAACTGAAATCCGTTAAATCGAGGTTTTATGTTATAATATCTAGCCGAATATATTAGTATTTTTTTTTATATGGGATTATAGGTATTTAGTAAGCGTATTTATGAATAAATTTCCAAGTACGCGTGGGAGGAGGAGTGATTTATCTGCCGACTGCCTGCTCCATCCATCTTCATTACATCACCGAGGCTGCCATCAACAAAAGAGAGGCTGCCTTCTCCCGCCCTCCTACCAACGTCTCTTACATCTCTAGAGCGTTTGAATCTGGCTTTTTGTGTTATATCCTCACTTAAAAAACAAGTTGATCGTCTAGAGCAACCGAAGAAAAGATGGCCCGATTCCAGCACGCATTATCAGGGCCAAGACAGACAGTGTAAAAATCGAAAACAAAGATTCAATCAGTCAATAAAATCTTTCTTTTTCAGGTCATCAAAAATCCAAGGTCTTTTTAAAGGTTTGTAAAAAAAATTTAGGAAATCCAAATAAAAAATGCATTTTTCACAAAAATGGCGATTTGGGGTTCTTAGGGAGGGATCTTATTCCAAAACATCCGGAAACCATGATTTTAGATATCCATTTACGGAAGCTTTTAATGAAGAAAGCAAATATTTGAAATCAAAAAAATACCCATAAAAGACCATTTAGTGCCCTTAAAACAATTAGAATTTCTAAAAATTGCTTCTTAAATGACGCCTATGACGCAAAAGGACTCTACACGCCAAACTACAGCTTTCTAGGACTTACACTTCAGGCTGTGCGATGATTGTAAGCAAGTCAGATAACCAAAAAAAAAAACAGGACAACAAAAATTCTTCTTTTATCCTCGCCTTATTCCCGCGATGCGGGGTCGGCGGGCCTCTCTTTTTCCCTCCAACCCTATCATGCGTTTTTGCGACCGGAAGAAATAGGACAGGCCGGCCCGTCGCATGGTCTGACGCCTGTTGAAAAGGGGGAGAAAGAAGAAAGACATAGGGCAAAGAACTGAAGGACTACCTGTCCCAGCTCGGGCAGCTCGTGGTCGCCATCCACGTACCCACAAGATGTGGACCCCTGAGCAAAAACATAGGACAACAAATATCAATATTAAAACAGAGAAAAAGTATATTTTCTTTTAATATTTTTCTAAATATCTTTTGGTCAACGAGTAATATAAAGATTAAAATATAAGCTTATATTTAATGAATAATCCCGTGGGTTGTTTTTTAACACTGGAAATGTTTTTAAACAAATTTTTTTTTTTTAATATTAAACTTTAGATAGGGGATGTGAGAAGTCTCACTTTCAAAAGGAACATAAATTCCACTTAAATGAAATTTATAACCCACTTAACTGACCTTTAGGCCTCCAGGAACCCTAATATATGTAATCCATGTACTCACTTAATTTAGATGAAATTTCTTTTAAAGTTTTCAATTTCATGTTCGAGATATAAATTATCCCAAGGGAAAAGGAAGAAGATAAAGTCTTTTGCACAATACTCCCTCTACTCTTCTTTCTTCTTCTTCTTCGACAACTCATCTGTCTGGCGTTGAATGGCCTTTTTGACTAAAGCCAAATTAAATTGTCTTGAAACAAGGTTGATTAGTTCATTTCATTTTCAGTGTAGACGAGGATGAGAAAATTTCCATTAGAGACCGAGATACAGAGAGAGCAATTAAAAAAGAAGAGAGATGAAAACTTTTTTTGACATTTGAAACGGATTTCATACAAGGGATTAATTTTGTTTAAACAGTTCATTTACGATTGAATCATAAAACAAAAAAAAAATTAACTAAACCTACGTAACTCTTATTATATTAAAATAAATATTTTAATTTGGTTAATCTTTTTTTTTTTATTTATTAAAAAGTTAGGCGGAGGGGTTGAAAATAAAAAGCTGATGGAAAGGGATCTATTTAGAAAAGTTTGAATATATAAGTTTGTAGTATTATCTTTTTATTTTATAATACTTTAGGGAATTTAGGAGAACATTCACAGAACATAATTTCTATTTTATCTCGTAATAGCGATCAAAGCTTTTTTTTTTTGAAAAATGATGTAAAATCATTGACATGCAATCGGAACAAAACAGTAAAATTTATTCCCTTAGGGACTCACAAATGGCGAGTGTATAGATTGCGAGTTACCCGAGGTCCTCTTGTTAGATTTTGACGCGCTTTTGACAAATATCAATTTTGCGTTTTTTAAGAATCACCTAGCCGGTGTTTATTAAAAGAAAAATACCTCCTCATGTAGAAATTCATTAGTTTTTGCTTAGAAGAAGAACGCAAAACTCATTAATTTTTGGTTAATTGCTCCGGAGTGTCTCTAAAACAACGAAAGTATACACAGTTATTATGTTAAACAGAAAATTTGGGATAAGTAATAGAAAAATCCAGCCCCTGAGCCGTAACAGAATGGTAGACTCCATGGGGTAGCCAGGGGAGGCAGGGGGGGCCTTGCCCCCTGGCTTGCCCTAAAAATAAAAAAACAAACAAATATATATAGATATAATATATATTTCCCATTGGGAATTTTTTTTAACGCCGCAATCCACTACATTAATTTAATTTTTTTTTATTTAAATAAATAATTAATAATCTATGTATATATTAATTGCAAACCCCCCCTCCCGCTCTAACGAGGGGTTCCCCCCAACAAGATGTCTGCTACCCCATGGTAGACTCAATGGATTCTTGTCAAAGGTGTCAGGAGTGTGTTCCTCTGATGAAATTTTAAATACGGATAGGCCTACCAATTAATTTAGAAAACGGGGTTTAAATGGCCTCAGTTAGCGAAAAACACCTTAAATAAATTTTTTTTTTTATCGAAAAGATGTGACTGGTCGCACAGTACACAACTTTCTCTTGCCAAAGGGTAAGTGCTAGTAACACCAGATTTTTTGTGTCGAGATATATTCAGTTGCTCTTAGCACTCAAGTTCCAAACTTGACCACGCGATTCATAGATGGCGCTGAGCTACGAATGCTTCCACATCAGTCAAAGTGTACTTCAAACGATTTCCACGAAAAATTTCACTGATATACTTTTTAAAGAGCATCTAAAAAATAGTTAATTTATGAATTTTAAACAAAATCTAAATGGAGAGAATTTTGAGAAAATCGCAAAAAACTGAAAAAGTACATCAGTAAAGTACTAGTAGTAGTTTTTTGTCCGATTTTGTTCAAAAGCTTATTTTCAACCCTTGGGAGGGTGCCTAACTTAATTATAAAATTTCAACCTCGTAACTCTTTTAGTTTCTGAGGTATTTTGTTCACAGACACACACACACACACACAGAGAGAGAGAGACAGAACATGGCGCGAAAACAACTTTTTTGGAATCAGGGGACCTTAAAACGTGAAGATCCATCAAAATCTCGACATAGAATTTTTGACATGAATCGAATACTTTCTCTCTATATATTTCATATATAGCGTAAGAGAAAGTAATATATTAGGAAGTCGAAAAGGTTTCTTGTAAAAAATATACGAACTTCTACTGTACTAGTCATATTAAACCACTCTATCTAAAAATCCTTCAATGAAAAAAATGAAAAATGAGAGAATATTTCTGTCAACAACGATGATGTGGTCTGGCAATATCTAATTTTATATTAAATATATATTCCTAAAGCAAATCAAGCAACAAAAAGGAGGAGTAATAAAAATAAGTGACCCTTTGCCCCTGATTGGTCCAGCTCATGGGCATCTCAGATAATCCTGAAGATGGAACTTGTCTAGGTTCCGAAACACAAACAAAAGAGAATTTCCTCTTTCTGAAAAGTTTTCTACCTCCAAACTAATATTAAACAAAGTTTTTATATAGGAAAAAAAAACAAGTATTTATGTATCCAAGTTATAGGGAAGCACAATTTTGTCTTAAATGAAATCCATGAATACTATATTATTTCTATAACAAGCTTTTTTTTTCTTAACTTCTTGTAATATAAAAGAATTTTATGAATAAAAACAAATTATGTGCTTATGTTCTCTCCTTTCCTCTTTTACAAATTAGAGGCCAATACAACTTTTTTACCTTGGTCCTCATAATGTAAAAAAGAGTAATAAATAGCAAAGGTTTAGTAAAAATTTTTAAACTACTTATTTAGATAAATATCTCATTTTGATTTAGGAGATGGCGAGGGGAAAAAAATTATTTAAGAAGAGATTACGATTGAATAGTTGACTAGGATAACATTACTTTTAAATTTCTGAATACCACAATAATACAGGGCACAGTGATTTTGTTGCCGGGGTATTTGAAGATATTCCTGGTGGTATTTGGCGCTGATTCCAAAAAAGCCATCTGTTTTGCCCTATCACCTCTAGTTTTAGAGCTATAGAGAAAATTATATTTTAATAGAAAATGTGCCCTAAAGCGGTTCTAATTTTGAATTATCTAGCTTTTTTTAAGGTGTTTAAAACATGCAGATAGATGAATTACATAGGAATATCAAGTTTCAGTCCAATCGGAGATTCAAAACACGGCTAAAAGTTTAGAAAAATCCAATTTTTTGAGTTTTTTTAAATTTGGACACCTCTAATACAATTTTTTCTATCTCTGAATGCAAAAAAGATATTTTTGCGATATTCTCTAGTTATTAAGTTTTCCAAGAATCACTCATTCTTGAAAATCTGTTAATAATTGACGAAATTATAAACAAAACAGATATGTCTGGTTAAAAAAACACTGGCTGCCTATATTTTAGGCACTTTGATTCTCTCTCTGACAGTCGAGATCATAGGAATAAACTTTTAACTCTTTAGATATATTCAACTATTTTGTCATAATTCCGCCAATAACTGATGGCATTTTTGGAATCAGCGGTACCCATGCCAAGGAATAGCTTTAAATACCCCGGAAACAAAAAAAAAAGATCTTTTTTGTTCCCCTTTGTGATTATTTCCTTAATAAAAGAGCAGCGACCAGCATAAGAAGAAAACTTGGTCTGATGCTTGGTAAGAAGTTGAAGTTTGAAAAAAAAACAAAAATAGAAAAAAAGTCAGCCATAGATCGGGTAACTCGTGGTCGCCATTCACGAATTCACAAAATGTAAGCCCCTGAGGTATAGTAATATAACCAAAGTGTGAAGATGACTCCAAATGGAAGCATAATTGACTCCCGAGATCATTTGGTTTAGAAAGAGATCCAGATTGGATTGAAGAAATAATTTCAAATTTAATTGCTGGAAGATAGGCAACCGAAAAGATCAATTCGCCAATGAATTTTTTTGTTAATAGCTCCAGTTTGTACCGTTGTTAAATTTTCTTAGAAATTAGTAAATACCTATTCAATCAAAAAATAAATTTATGTAGACTTCCAACTATAATCCATAAATTTAATATATTTGTGATTAGGCTTTCATATATACAATAAATATTCAGGCCTTTAAGATAAATGGGTAACTTAGGAAAAGAAAAAAACAATGAGCATCGAAACGTCATAATTTAATAATTTGTTATCTTTACGGGTAACAAATGGATTTTTAAACCCAGAATAAATATGTTCTTTTTATGAATTAAAAACTCTTTACATTATGAAATATTATTTTTCCTTATTATTATTATCCATAAGCAAGAAATGGAAGGAAATTTATCTTAGAATAGAATTTTCTTTATAGCCTCTTCTTTTTTTTTTCTCTAAATTATTAAATTTAGGGAACGTGGAAATAGAAAAGGTTTTGCAAATTATGGGAGAATATTTTCTTAGTTGGTACTATATATAGATATACTGAATATTTTTTAGATTTTTTTATTATATATTAGTTATATATTGTAGTGGATACAGCGGACGCGTTTTCCACTTCCGGGCAGAGTGCAAAGCGTGTGTTTGTCGGCGGGGGTGGCGCCTTTGGGGGTGGTTTTTGAGGGTGAGTTTTGTGTCTAAAAGAGAGGAGAGACGAGTGTGTGTACAGGGAGCGATAAAGGCGGCATCGGAAACGAGCGAAACGTGTAGACGAGACGCAAGCGTAGAAGATGGCGGATATTTCCCTCGTGGCAAATGAACGAGCTCCGAGCAAGAAAGCCTTGGAATATTCGAGAAAATAGGCACAACTCACCCCAACATATATATACACACACACACATATGCACCTTCTTTGTCGTTTGATTTCACTAGCCTCCTCTCTCCCTTATCCAGTCAGCCCTTATAGCGGAGATTCTGACAAAGGGCCACCTTTTCAAGGTACCTAATTTGAGGGCATCGTTGTTGATATTGTTGGCCACCACAATGCCTTCTTTTCATACTACCCGAGTTTAATAAAAAAATTATTACTTGCATTTGGTATTCACTAAACATTGCAGCCTCAGCGTTTTCTATGTTTATCAAAGTTTTTTTCTGATACGACCCAAAAAACATATTTTACTTTATGTCTCAATAAATCAAAACGCAAACTTTGTATAAATTATTATGATACTATATAAAATTTCTTCTGATAAAGGATATTTTTGTAGACTAAAATAATGATTTTTTTTTTAAATGAAATCTTCTAGGATTAATGATGATGATTAACAATAAATATATTTCAATACAATTCCAAAGATGCTGAACCAGTTCATCCAAAATAAATAAAGAAAACAAATGAAAATACAAAACAATAAAATACAATTAGACAATTTACTAAATTTTTATATAGCATAAAAAATACTTGGGATTCTACACTAGTGCTTCTTAAAAATGTGGGCCGTGGCCCCCTAGGGGGCCATGGGTTACTCGCAGCGGGCCGCGAAGAGTCGCAAATGTGACATATAAATTATTTTTGTTAAATAAGTTCAAATACTTAGATTATAATTATAAAATTTCGCTAATATATTGAAATGTTGAAATGATATATGGACCCTGTTATGCAATGGTGTGTCAAAGACCAAACATCGAGTTTTGAGGAAATCAACATTAAAGTTTTTTGTTTTCATTGGATTATATATAATTTTTCTTGTCAATTGTGCAAGTAACATTAAATATAAATTTTTTTAGGACATTTTTCATAAAAAATAATATTAATTAAAGCATTTGAAACAATATTCCGTGCTCTACTCAATTTTGAATTTTTTGGTCTTTGACACACCATTGCATAACAGGGTCCATATAATATTTTTGTAACTGCTTATAACATAGAGTCTATGTTATGTGGATACATACACTCATTATTCAAAGCATAAATACCGTGTTTATTTTTTGACAATTATTTTATTTACAAAATTCAATTTATAGCTGTGATGTTATATTCATAAGAAGGTAGAAAAATGAGAGACGCAGCTAGAGTTTTTTCTTTATTTATTTAGTTCACACAAATGACGTTTCGGTTCCGTATTTGAACCATCTTCAGAGCAGGCAAAAATCATTATGAAAGTTACAGTGGATTTTATACATTGTTGAACCAAATCCGTATATAATAAGTATTGATGACCAGGTACATTTATGTACTTAAATGGTCATAAATGTATGCATTTATGTACATTTATGAACCATGTAGCTACATAAATGCCTGGTCATCACATACTGTATATATATTATATAAGAGTTTGGTTCAACAATGCATAAAATCCACTATGACACTTTCATAATGACTTTTCGCCATCTCTGAAGATGGTTCAAACACGGAACCGAAACGTCAGCTGTGTGAATTAACCAAATAAAGAAATAACCTGAGCTGCATTTCTCATTTTTACCCTCTTATTAATAAAGCATCTCAGCTATAAAATGTTAATGCATATTCAAAAGAAGAAACACAATTTTTCAGTATGAAATAAGGAAACTAAAACTTGCCTCTTTTAAATCCTACCTTAAAGTAATAATGCCCTAAGAATATGAAACCTCTCTGATATATTTAGTATTACGGTGAGTTAATCTACTGTATATACAAAATATCCAATTATTCAGGAAAAAAAAATCTGTCACCAACCAAATTAACAGTTAATTTTCATTTATAATAATGAGTTTTTTTTTTTTTATTTATTATAGGTCATAAATAATATTTAGCCAATTGTTTAATGTTCCCTTTTTTTTAGAGGCATTAATAATGTTGATGAAAAAATTATTTAAAATCAATAATTCCATAAATTAAAACTCATTTTGTAATTTATTGGAATATAGAGAGGGCTATTAATAAATTAGAAATTGAAATAAATATACTTTAGTATGAAGGTCAAGCTGGCTACAGAGCTCATCTGTAGCACCTGATCTAAGAAAATTTTCAAGTGTAAATTAAACAGCCTAAGTAACAAGTAGGCCTATTTAGAAAATAAAATTTAAGAGAAGAGCCTAGCCGCAAATAGAAGAGTGATTGAGGTTAAGGAAGGCCAAGCACAACAGAAACACGGATAGGTGACCCTGAGAAATGAGAAATGAGAGTAAACGACAGCTGTAAAACATTAATAAGTCATTTTGCAGATATGGTGGTAGATGATATGATAAAATTTGTATTTATTTAGTTTAAATCATCTTAGAAGCTGAATTGATTATAAATAAATAAGGGAGGGGGAAGTGGAAAAGTAATTTCAAATGCAAGGAATTAATAAAAAAAATATTAAGTAGAGTATTTATATATAAAAATTTTGGGAAAATAATATTATCACGTGTGAGTTATATTAATGTAAACTTTTCTTCCTCACGGAATGTAATTAAATTATGACGATGGCGGATATATTACAACACGAATTACAGTATCAGATTTTAATTTCAAGAATTTTAATGGTTTTATAAACATTTATGATTGTATAATTCACTTCGTCTTTGATATTCCCATTTACTGTACACTTGATGGTTATTACACTACAATCACAAAATAATTTAATTATCTACTTCTCCGTTTCTAATTTCCTCTTATTCGTGAATCAAAATGCGCCAATTCGGAGTGAATTCCCTAATAAAACAACTCTGCTCTCTCTCATAACCTCTCGTCTTAATTTTATTTTTAATTAAAATTCAAGTTATTATCATATTGCCCGAGGGAGGTATTTTTTTTATAATAAATAAACTAGATAGCAGACAACTACTAGCGAGAAAAGCAACCCTTGCTGAACCATTTTAATGTTTAATCATTTAATATTCTGCAATTTGAACGAATGAATAATTTAAAATATTTAATAATTTTAATTAAAGAACTTTAGGGCAAGTCAAATTGACTGATTCTTGTAAGAAAAGAATTTTTCAATCAATGAGTTATCGTTTATACTATAAGTCAGGGATTCTCAACCTTTTCCTTGTCGCCTTACACTTTTAATGATTTCAAAATTTGGCGGCAAACAAAAAAAAGATAAGTTTAAAAGTTGTTTAATATACTGTGTAAAATAGTTTATGATAATAATTTTGAATGTAAAATTATGTATTACGAAACCAACAAACAGTACGTTTATTATGGGATTAATTACAAGTTAATAATAATAATACTTTTATAAATTTGAGCTTGATGTTTTTTCATTTATTCATAATTTCATTTATATTTGGTGGTAAATAACAGTCTCGAACTTTTTTTCGTACTAAAAATCCGAATTCGCACAAATAAGATGTAGAATATTGTAATATAATATTGATACTATATACATTTCTAAAATTTGGCGGCACACAAAAGTGCCGCGGTACAGTGGTTGAGAATCCCTGCTATAAGTAAATTAACTCGGTGAATAATTCGAGGTCTACATATTACAACTCAATTAAGCACAGCCAAAATTTCCAACCGATATAAGTAGAATTCCAGATTCAAGCCCATTTAATTGAAAAAAATAGAAGAGATAATACAAAATTTATTAGTTATCAATATAATTGGAACAACCTTCAACGTTATTTTTTTTGTTGTTATTTCTTTGGCTCAGGAAATCAGAAGGGGAAGTTTTCACCATTAAGGACCTCCTTCGAGCCACTTGTCTTTTATATATCGTAATGCCATTACGTAAGACTAATGGAAATTAAAACAGAAATGCCGTTTAAATTATTTCGAGGACCTCGTTCAAATCAGTGCTCCCTGGAGGGTCTCTGGATTAAATTGGGCAAAGGTTAATTGGTCTAACCATTTTATAAACTAGTGTTAGTATAAAAGGTTTATGCTTTGTTTAAAAAGTCATGAAATTTCAATATTAATTAAACCTGACATTCGGATTTTTTCTTTAATATAATCAAACCATTTTTCCCTTGATTAATAATCAAAACTTTTCTCTCTTTTTTTTAATAATCAAAATGTATAAAGTATTTGATGAACGTAATAATGAACTTTATCAAACAAAAACCGTTAAATACACATATTTAAATTATAAACTGAATGTATAATGAAATAATAATAAGGAAAATAAAATCTGAAACAAACGAAATAGCTGATTTAGAAATATTTGTTTTTCGCGCGGCTTCTAAAGTTGGACCCTTAATTTGTTGGGTCAAATTTGAAGATGTAAAGAATATATTGTAAAAATGGTCACGAAATATTATATATGTGCACAGGTAGTGTCAGTTTTTCAGCATTTAAAAACCTCGAACTCTATTTTCAAACCTTAAGCTTATTTAGTTAAAAAATATGACAATACCATATTAATAATGTCATTTCAAAACGTCTCATATCCATTACTTAATATTTGAAAAGAAATCCATGAAGATAACGGATATGGCGGTTATAAAACCTGAATCAATTTTATGCACGGATTATAAACACCAAAGAATAAAAAAAAAAACAAGACCAAATATTAAAAATTTTATGTTAAGGGTATACTAATGAAAACATCATAATAATAATAATGTTGTTACATGCTTTAAGAAGATGAAATCACGGTAATCAGTATTCAAATATAAAAAAAAAAAAAAATCAACTCCACTTAGAAAGTTTTAAACAACCTTTTAAGCAACTTGTCTTTTTTTTAATAATTATATCTTGTCGGACAACATATTAAATTTTTGTGATTTGAGTAAGAAGAAGAAGAGAAAGAAGACACGAGCATATTTGCTGCTGCAACCTGTTTAATATTCACGCCTTCTGTTTAGGAGGGCCGAAGGGTGCGAGTATCGAGCTGAAGGGCTAATAGCCGCCATTACCTTGCTGCGCGGCTCTTTTAAATTGAGTTAGAGAGCAGGCAAAATAGGAATTTAAAGGGTGGGGGGAAAAACTTTTAATTAAATTCCTCGCCAAGGGGTTGGGGGACCTCTAGGACGTCAGCCCTAGCTAGTAGGATACCTACCAACGCAGCTTCCCTCACCTATATATCTATATATTCTAACAAATGGATACAACTCATTAAAGTATAAAACATTTCATTTGAGATATTAAAATAAAATTATATCTCAAAACTTGAATTAAATAATATATTTCAACCATCTCTAATTTATTCAAATAATAGAGAAAAAGTTTTTTGTTTTATAAATCAAAAGATGAGTTGAAACAAAGACAAATATACGGTATATATATATATATATATATCATGGATTGCATAAAAAGTTGGAAAGATAATTAAAATTATACGGCATGTTTGAAGGGGAAATTCTTAAAACAAGTTAATGTGAAAAAGATTTAACCAAATATCTTTCTTTCTATAAAACAAAAGCCAATCCCTATTTCAAAAACTATGTTAAGTCATGGCTTTAAACCTGGCCTAGGCCTTTCAAAAACGAAAAATTGAAATATTTAAAATATTTTTTAAAAAATACAGTATTCAAAAAAAAATTCTAATTTTAAACTTTCTTTAAGGGAAGAAGAGGCGAGGAGGATTATCATATTAATACATAATGACACCGGAACCTGGAAGAGACTTTCGGCGGCTCTTATTTTTATTTTTTGGAATGGGTGCATAAGGTCCGAAGACCTATAATGACCAATCAGTCACATGCAGCCAGGAAGAAAACAAAAACAAAAGGAGAAGCATAAAAGGGGAACTCCAACTGCGGGAACTGAGAAGATGCCCAAGGAGATTAGACTTGAAAGTCTCGAAGATTGTAGGTTTTGGGGAAGATAGACGCAGGGAGCTTATGGAAATGTCACCATATGTCACAAAAGAGGTTTTTTTTTTTTGAAATTTTCCTCAAATACATTTGGAAGATACAAAAAGTTTGGGTCGCTCATCAAGCCTATGCCATCTTGGATTGAAAATTATATATTATCTAAGAAAACTAGAAATAACATTTGCATCTGTATTTATTGTTATAAAATGATTTCAATAAATTGTTATTATGTGTGACTTCACATTAATAAAATTTCGAAACTAGCGCAATGTTTATTGATTATAATATTTTTAATCAAATTATACGAATTTTTAGAAAATAAAATAAATAACAAAATTACAATCATTTTTCCATAGTGGAACGAAAAAGTTTTTAATTCTAAAGTTTTTTTTTTAGCAAATTATAAAAGTAAAATATTGTGTAAATAGCCGTAACAGGTGAGAGAGCTCTAAAATAAGGCAGAAAAATATCAAGAATTTTTTTATAAGCAGGCATAAAAAAGTGCTTTATTAAAGTATTAATTTCTCTGTGTATAGGCTTATATTTGAGCATCTGATAAAAATCATAAAATTATTTATCTTTTAATAAAAGTACGTATTTTTGTTAAAAAAAAAAATATATTTATCAAAAAAAAGGAAATTTAATGATTAATTTGTTCATTTATAATTTTTAAGGATTTTTTTTTGTTAGCTGTTAAATAAAGTTAATGAAAAAAAAAAAGTTTGATCAAAATTATTGGTCGCACCAGATTTTTTGTGTCGACATATATTTAGTTTCCGCTGATATATTAGAGCAAAATGAGAATATTCATTCGATTTCTGTTTTTGCATCAATAATATAAATCTATTGTATTAAGAAATTTGAATA
>JAKCPI010029844.1:0-16332 GCA_023213315.1 Euborellia annulipes | reverse complement strand
AAAACACTCAGAGGCCTCTATTCAAAGATGTGTCTGTAAAAACAATTGTTCATTCATCAGATCAAGAAGGGTCAAAATCTGATGAATGAACAATTGTTTTTAATAAGCGAATAAATGAATTGTCTTTGAATCTTCCCCTTTTACAAGGCTACCAAAGCAACAAACAAATACTCATTTGCCTACTAAGCAGGCGCGCACGGCTGGTGGCGCCTCCGCGTCAATTTGACTAATTTCAAGATGCTCTCTGTTGATAAGGCCGCCTATCTTGCAGGCTTTCTTATAATTATACAATATAAAAGGATTGAAATGATAAGGTTTACCTATTTAATAAGGCTTTATTCAACAAAATTTTATAATGCTATTGACAACATAAATAAACAATATTAACAATTCTTTTAAACACACACATACACAAATACCACATTCTTCCCAGGTAGTTTTACTTTATTACATAATCTTCCAAATACTTGGGAGATTTTCGTAATCTTGATGGCCGCTTTTCCGATTCTTGATCATTATTCTCGGTATTATTTGTTATTTGATCAGGAATTGTTACTTCGATATTTGGTTCGGGTATATTCACTTCTCGTTCACTTTTGTCCTCTTCATCTTCTTAATCGTTTTCACGTGAATGACATTTGCCCGGCTTAGGGCTAGATGCCTTAAAGATATTGTGTCCTCTCGCCCAACGGGATATTTTATAAACGCATACTGGGGGTTCGCCTCGATTAGCTCGGCTTCTTCAAACAAAAGGGTCATATTTGTTGCACCGTACGTGTTTTTTAACTAGTTAGGATTGGGCCGGGAGTCATGAGCCAAGTCGGTAGAGAATTCCATTGGATGTTTTCCCGCTGTGATGAAACATACGTTTATGTGGAGTACAATTAGTAGCCGTGCATAGAAGTGAGCGAATAGTATGTAAAGATTCTCTTATTACCTGCTCCCATTGCTTTATGTCAGGTTTTTTTGTTTTCAGTGCTAAAGCTACCGTTTTCCATATTGTACCATTAAGGGGGATCGTCTTGGATTTGTCCATTTCCTTTGTGCGGATTATATGGTGTTGTTCGACTTTGTGGTAGCGGTTCCGGGCGATTCCTTGAGGTTCAAATAGGATTTAAGTTCAAATGGACAGGATAAAAGAGGGTCCCTCAAATTGAATGTACATAAGAGGGTCCCTGATCTGGGAGATGGCTCAATATATTGAGGGCATACCAAAAGATTCCATACTCTCATCCTTCCATCTGGAGAGAATAAGTGAATATAGTGTTTGCCGACGATTATAAGTAAATATAAAATAAATATATAATTTAAACATGAAAAATTGTTTTTATAATTCAAATTACAACATTTGATAACATTTTTCAATTTTATCAATACTTTTGACCAGCATTTTAGTATGAGAGGTCATATCGGGACAAGGATAGGCAAAAGGAAAACGTGAATACTCATCCACGATTGTTAAAATATATTTATTATTAGTTTGTGTTGGAAGTGGTCCTTTAAAATCTAGATTTATTCTTTCAAAGCACGAAGTGGCTTTTATTAATTTTCCTTCATTCCTTAGAAAACGAGGTTTTAACTGTGCACAGATGGAACATGAGGCTGTCATCTCTCTATTTAAAATATCTACAACTTATAGGAGCCCTTTTTATGATTTTCGAAAAAATAATTTTTTTTTTTCGATTAATCGCATTAAATAAAATATATTTTTAAAAAATTCGCTCTATAACTTATAGATAATTAAATTAGTAATCATTGTGTAAAAAAATAATTAATTTTCTACCTTTAATTACTTAGCTGGAATCTTTCAAATGAAATGGAATAAATCCCTTGTATCCCTATGGGAAAAACTAACGCCATCTCTTGCCGCCTAGAGTAACTCCGTACTTAATCCTTTTCTAACGGCTTTTCGAGACGCGCACCTTAACGGAAGGCGAGAGACCGCCACAGACCGACGCCCACTGAAAGCGGGTGCCGCGGCTAGTTATAATTAATTGTGTTGAGATCCTCTGTATAGTTTCCGGAGGTTCAGTAACATAAATAAACACCCAGTAAATTCTTCTATAAATTTTATTATTAATATTTATTTCATGTTTGAAAAACTTTTCTTTTTTTTATTTTGTCTCGTGACTGCATTTGATTAGAAGCTGAATTAATCTTTTTTTTTTTTTAGTTTTTGTGTAAATTTAGAAATAATAAAACAAAAAAAAAAAAAAAGCATCAGATTAATATCTAAAACGGAATTTTTATTTAAAATATATCATGCAAAACGAACGAACTTTAAAACAAATATGTAATAGAAGAAGAGAGAAATCTCGCGCTCGCTATTCTAGATTAATTCTTTTTTTTTTTTTTATAATCCAATTTAAATATATAATAATAGACTTGAGCTCAAATTTTATACAAATATTTGAATACTAAGAGGGGAGGAACTAAAGATCTTTAAAAAATATTCAGAAGAGGGTAGAAAAATGAGAGATGCTGATAAAGTTTTTTTCTTTATTTATTTAATTCACACAGTTGACGCTTCGGTTCCGTGTAGGAACCATCTTCAAAGCTAGCGAAAAGTCATTATGAAAGTATCACACTATAATAAATATATACACAGTATGCGATGACCAGGGTCATAAATGAATCAAAATTTTCTAAATTATTTTGTTTATAAACTAGAAAAGGTAGAAAAATACATAAAATTTTACCTGACATTTATTACACCGGTCAACAGGATTTTTGGATCTGGCTTATGAATATGAAATTTTTGTTTCTAATGACTGAACATGATTCTTAATGAGAACAAAGTACGAGTAAAAAAATAAAAAAACAATACAACACAGCCAACATCTAATCTTTTGCTGAACATCAGTATTTTCAATTTAAGATTTATCATTATTATTATCATCTTCATCATCATTACTCCCATACAGACATCCGGTCCAATTACATGGGTTTTTCTTTTAACATATTCATAACATAGAAGCGATATAACTTTCCAAGAGGGCTTGGTGTAGAGGTTAGCGTGCTAACCTCGTATACCAAAAGTCGCGGATTCGAACCCCAGGCAGTCCGATGATTTTAGTTAAGCCATTTGGATACCAAATAAGAATGCCTGGACCCCAAATATGTATATTAATCAATAACGGTTATCGTAAAAGTCTTATATGGCCTAAGATGCCGAAAAGACTATGTGAATGTGAGTGTGAATGAGAAAAAAGTGTAAATGTTAAAAAAAAAAAAAACTTAACTTAACAATAACTTTGAGATAATACAATTTTGCAATAAATAACAAAAGCCAACTTCACTAACTCCAAAAAGTGAAATTTTTCAGTGTAAGCAGTTGAAGTTTTCTTTTTTTTTATTATTTTGCCCGTTTGGGCAGTTAAAGTTATTTATCTATAAAAAAAAAAAAAATCTCAACAATGTATACTGAATATTTTGAAGTAATTCATTAGTTTATTTACAATCAACAGTAACCTTTTCGCCCAACCTTGATATCAGGACCTCAATAATATGTATATGTGTTTATGGGTGTATGTATGTATGTATATGTTTAATTTTGGAATGATTTAATAATAATATTTTATAACATCTATGTTAAAATCAAATTCAAGAAACTTATTGTAACATCTTGCTTTTTTATGTAAACACTGGCTTTGATAATTATGACTAACTTCATGGAAATGAGTGAAAATACCGGGAAAATTTGAATCTAACTTCACGGAAATGCCGACAGATGGCGCTGACGTCTCTGTATATATAAAAAGGCACGTAACGGACATGACATTTGGTTCACTTGGAGTCGGAGCAAGTGCACAGTACTTAATAACGGCTGCAGAATAAGCAGTCGAAACGTTGTACAGTACATTTGAAAAATATTAGAAATAGTCGTATTGGCTTCTGAACGCCTCATATCTATTATATATTGGGACTCCAGGCATTCTTATTTAAGCTATTTAGATACCAAATGGCTTACAAGGGGACGGCCAAGTGAGTATATCACGGATTCGTTTGAAAAAAATTGAGGTGATACTTTGAGCCAAAAAAATGTTCACGTGTTTCGGCGTTTTACTCCATAGAGCCCCGATTGGCCAAAAAAAAATAAATAAATACCGGAACAATTTTCGCGCTTTCAAGTAGTTTCTGTTTGAAATATTACGTAATAGTCAGCTGTGGTTGGGCTGGTAGCGTCGCCGACTCGTAAATATGAGGTCCCGGGTTCGATCGAGGGAGTAAGCAATTTTTTTTTTTTTTTTAATCTTTTTATGTTATCGTAACAAACAATATATTTAAAACTGTTTCATATTATTTTCTTTTATTAGTTATTAAATTTTAAAATTTTTTTTCGAGTTTCATTAGTACAGACAGTATAGTGCTTCCCTCCTGAAATCCGAAAACAAAAATGTGCATGTAAAAAAATATCCTTTATAAACTGCGCTAATAGTCTTATTTGTTTTGCATGTTATCTATATTCGCTTGACTGTACCTAATTTTTTTAATCAAATATAAGCAAATTAAATTTTTTATTAATTTCATGTAGGTATTTATTTAATTAATGGATTATTTTATGCCTTCTTTATTTCTTCATATATTTAAATATTGTAATAAATGATATTTTCTTCAGGCATTTAAATTAAATTTTAATTTTAAGGTAATAAATAAACTCGGAAAACAATTTTAAAAAATTTTTAAAATTTAATTACTAATAAAAGAAAATAATATGAATCAGTTTTAAATATATTGTTTGTTACGATAACATAAAAAGATTTAAAAAAAAAAATTGCTTACTCCCTCGATCGAACCCGGGACCTCATATTTACGAGTCGGCGACGCTACCAGCCCAACCACAGCTGACTATTACGTAATATTTCAAACAGAAACTACTTGAAAGCGCGAAAATTGTTCCGGTATTTATTTATTTTTTTTGGCCAATCGGGGCTCTATGGAGTAAAACGCCGAAACACCTGAACATTTTTTTGGCTCAAAGTATCACCTCAATTTTTTTCAAACGAATCCGTGATATACTCACTTGGCCGTCCCCTTGTTAGATAAAATTATCGGACTGCCTGGAATCCGAACCCGCGACTCTTGGTATATGAGGCTAGCAGGCTAACTCCTACACAAGCCCGAGATTTCAGACAACCTCAAAACGTGTAGATAAAAGAAAGTAAAAAAAAGCTGGATTCTTTAATACATAATTATAAATAAATTAAAAAACTCACCTTGACGTAAAAGTTAAAAAACTAATTAGCTTAATTTAAAGAAGAGTTGCTAATAAAGAAAATCGGATAAAAAAAAGGGGACAAAGAGGGATGGGCATCAAAGTGATTTGATCCCCTTGAGAGAGAGAGAGAGACTTCTTCCCTGCTATCTTTTAATATATATATATATAGAGAGAGAGCAAAATGTTGGAATTTAAAGTAATTAAAATTTTAATTGCTTGTTTGAATTGTATAGATGAAGGGTTGGGAGGGGGGGAGGGGGGGTAATTCCCTCCCCCGCCACCAGGTGTGTGTGTATGTTTAGCAGAGATAGCCTTCTGCTTTTAATTTCAATTTATTCATCAAATCATTTAATATACTCTCTCTCTCTCTCTCTTGGACAACATCTGATTAATGACACTAGTCGACAAAAATGAACTTTTTTTTCTTTCACAAGAATAAAGTCATAAAATTCTAAAAGTATTTTCCATGCTGAATTCAAATATCAATTCAGTTTTGCCCCATCAGGCACAGTTTTAGAGATATAGAGAAAAATAGATTTTTATAGAAAATATGCTCTAAAACTGCTTTTATTTAGAATCTTCAAGTTATTTTTAACGCGATACCCCGTAAAAATATGCAGGTAGTTAGAATACATATAAATTTTAAGTTTCATCCCAATCGGAGATCATTGAGACATGCCACAAACGGCTTAAAGTTTAGAAAAATCGAAATTTTCAAGATTTTTTTTGTTTTGGTCACCCCTAATACAAATTGGATATCCCTGAATGCAAAAAACATATATTTACGATATTCTATAGTTCTTTGGCTTTCTAAAAATCATTCATTCGTAAAAATCTGTTAATTATTAACGAAATTATTAACATAAACGTCAGCAAAGAAAAAACACCAGTACACTCACTGGTCGAAAAAAATGGACTTCAATTGAATTAAAAAGCGAACCCTATCTACGAGAAGCTAATATATCCTCACTGAGCATAGGTTCACGGGCACTAACTTTATTAAATATTATTAAAAAAAAAATATTTCTAGAATCTGAAATCTTTATTTATACTTGTAAAAAAAAAGAAGTCTATTTTTTCGACCAGTGAGTGTACTGGTGTTTTTTCTTTGCTGACGTTTTTGTTAATAATTTCGTTAATAATTAGCAGATTTTTACGAATGAATGAATGATTTTTAGAAAGTCAAAGAACTATAGAATATCGTAAATATATGTTTTTTTGCATTCAGGGATACCTAAAATTGTATTAGGGGTGACCAAAGCAAAAAAATCTTAAAAATTTCGATTTTTCTAAACTTTAAGCCGTTTGCGGCACGTCTAAATGACCTCCGATTGGGATGAAACTAAAATTTATATATATTCTAACTATTTGCATATTTTTACCGGGTACCGCGTTAAAAATAACTTGAACATTCTAAACAAGAGCCGTTTTAGAGCACATTTATCTATTAAAATCTATTTTGCTCGTTATCTCTAAAACTGTGCCAGATGGGGCAATACTGAAATGATATTTGAATTCAGTATGAAAAATACTTCTAGAATTTCATATCTTTATTCATGTGAAAGAAAAAAAAGTTCATTTTTGTCGACTAGTGTTATTTTTTTTTTTTTTAAATTTATTTACCCGTTTAAGCCATAGGCCATTGGGTTGACTAGTGTTATTAACGAAATTATAAACAAAAACGACAGCAAAGAAAAAACATGTACACTCACTGATCGAAAAAAATGAAATTCTTTTTCTTTTACAAGTATAAAGAAAGATATGAGATTCTAGAAATATTAAAAAAAAAAAAAAATATTTAATAAAGTTAGTGCCCGTGAACCTATGCTCAGAGAGGATACATTAGCTTCTAAACAAAAAAAAAAAAAAAAAAAAAACGAGCTAATTTTTTTACTTTCTCTTACCTATGTATATATGTAATATATATATAGAGAGAAAGTATTGGATTCATGTCAAAAATTCGATGTCGAGATTTTGATGGATCTTCACGTTTTGAGGTCCCCTGAATCCAAAAAAAGTGGTTTTCGCGACATGGTCTGTCTGTGTGTGTGTGTGTGTGTGGGTGTGTGGGTGTGTGGGTGTGTGGGTGTGTCTGTGTTCAATTTTAAGCATGAAGGAATTGAGCTATGAGGTTGAAATTTTATATTTAAGTTAAACATCCCCCGGGACCGGAAAAATAAGCTTTTAATCAAAATCGGCCAAAGATTACTAGTACTTTACTGATGTACTTTTTCAGTTTTTTTCGATTTTCTCAAAATTTGCTCCAACGATTTTTTTTAAAATTCAAAAATCAATTATTTTTTAGATGCTCTTTAAAATGTATATTCTCATTTTGTGATTGAAATCTTCTGAAGACCACTTTACTCTTGTGTTCCATAGAAAAGATAGGAGAAATGGTTGCCATGGTAACAAAATATAAATATTTTCCCATACTTATAAATTTTACATCTGAATTCAAATGTACCGTACTGTCGGGAACTAAATATATTTCGACACAAAAAATCTGGTGTGACAAGCACAGTGCACAACTTTCGATTACCGAAGGTAAGAGAAAGTTGTGTGCTGTGCGCCAGTCACACCAGATTTTTTTAAAAAGAAATGATCAATTCATTTAAATGTTTCTGTACATCGTTAAAGAAGATATAACTTTTTGATAAACACTTGACTGATTTTTATTCATTAATGGAAGTTAATCTCTGATTCGCATGAGTGTCTTCTCTTTATCGCCCTTCCTTCCAATAAATGTACAGTACAAGCCGAGATATTAATGACCGACGATCACAAAATTCACTTCTTTTTTTCTCACTTTTTTTGAGTGTAGATTGTAATCGGGATAAAAAAATAAATAACACCATTGAATTATATATCCATACTCTCACCTTTCTAATACCTTTTTAAAATTTAATATTTATTATTATTATTTATTTTAACACAAGGAAGGATGCAGGTGCAGCCAAAATTAAAGCCTCCGATTTTGTTACATTTTGGCTGCACCTGCTTCCTTCCTTGTGTATAAATCAACAGCCACGTACTTCATTGGTTATTTATTTTAAAATGTACTTTGGCCCCTCTTAGAGTACAAGTTTATAAGTAAAAAAATATATATAAGTAATTGCAAAGAAAAAATGTCAAAATATCAAGCATCGCCATCTGCCCCAATAATCTTTATTTATTTTTTAAATTTAAAAATGAATTTATTGTTATTATTAATCACATAATAATTCAGAAATTTTTAAAATAAGCTTAGATGATTTATTTAAAAATCAAATGTCAATTTAGTTCAGCATTCTTGCAATAGATGGCAGGCTAGTCTAACAGCTGATCCCCTAATAGCCTATATTTATATATTTTTATGCTTTTATAAAAGATACATAATATATAATAACATTTATAAAGTATTTATTGTTAAAAGATCAATGAAAATCAACCAAATGCATTAAATATTATTAGCTACCATTCTGACATCTCTTGGCAAATTTTTGAATTACTTGATATTTGGGAATACTTTTAATGACACATAACGCCATCTTAGCAGGAAAAACATGCGTAACCACTTCGCTCCCGTTCCCCCATAATGCATTAGAATCCCGATATTTCGTATTTCCGTACAAAGTCCTCAAAGAAAATCCCGATAACTGGTATAAAAACATTAAATTAAAAACATTAAATGTAATTAAATTTTTTTTGCGTTTTGATTAATTTTTTTAAAGAATAATTACAGGTAAATAATTACAATTACTTTTACGTTTCAAAAAGTTCCTCCCCCCTCCTCAAATTATTTATTTTTTATGTTTCGCACTTTTTACTTTCTCTTAGCCATGTATAGGGACACGAAAAAAGTATCTCTACTTTTCTTCCGATACTAGTACTCTTTTTCCTCGATACTTTACTCATATGAGTACTTGATTGCCGGTATCAAATGTAAAGTACACATTGAAAAATAAATTTATTTAAAAGTCTTTTCGGACTTTAAACGTTACACAAATATTTTAATTACAATTCTGCAAAGAATATCGCATGTTCTTTTATATTGGGAAAAATCTGGTGTGTCTGGTCGTACTGCACACAACCTTCTCTTACCGAAAGTTGTGTTCTGTGCTTGTCACACCAGATTTTTTGAGTCAACCTATATTTAGTTTCCGGCAATATATTAGAATTCAAGATATAAAATTTAAATCCATTATATTTTGTTACCATGGCTTCGACTTTTCCTATGAAGTATAAAAGTAAAGGGGTTAGAGAGTGGTGTAGGTGGTTAACACACCGAGGTTTCAATAGACAGACCCGGGTTCGGGTCTATAAAGGGCAAAATTGTTTTTGGGTTGAATGACCGGAAAATAAAGAAAAAAATCTGGTGTGACTGGCGCACAGCACACAACTTTCTCTTACCTTCGGTAATCGAAAGTTGTGTACTGTGCTTGTCACACCAGATGTTTTGTGTCGACATGTATTTAGTTTCCGACAGTAGGGTACAATTGAATTCAAGATGTAAAATTTATAAGTATGGGAAAATATTTATATTTTGATACCATGGCAACCATTTCTCCTATCTTTTCTATGGAGTACAAGAGTAAAGTGGTCTTCAGAAGATTTCAATCACAAAATGAGAATATACATTTTATAGAGAATCTAAAAAATAATTGATTTTTGAATTTAAAAAAAAATCGTTGGAGCAAATTTTGAGAAAATCGAAAAAAACTGAAAAAGTGAATCAGTAAAGTACTAGTACTTTTGGGCCGATTTTGTTCAAAAGCTTCGTGTCACGTCCCATGGGGGTGCCTAACTTAAATATAAAATTTGAAGAATTTAAAGTGGCTGTTGTATTTAAACAGTAGATAGGAAAGGAGAATGCAGCCAGGTATTGAGTCTCCACGAAATTAAACTCTCTGTTCAGGAAACAGTTTCGGCTTTAATGAGATAAAACCATCCTCAGTCCAATAGTTGAGCTGAAAGCATCGTACAGTTAGTAAAATAATTCATTTATATATGTTTACAAACAATATATACATACAGTATGAACTCAAATAGCGAAGCATTGAGTCAATAGTGGAGTTGTCATAAAGTCTGTATTATTATACATTAATTGTGTGTACAAAAATACAATGCAATGCTTATCAGTCATATATACAGAGCGCCAAGTCAGAGATACAAAGTTGTTTTGATTAATGAAATAAATTCATTCACATTAAATATTTATATTCGATGTGTTAAGCAATGACCTCTTAGTGGGGTCGGTGACACTGAGATGGGATGCCGAAACCTTTTGTTTACATATTAATCGATCAAATCAAGCAGATCCTATAGATAATAAGCCAATGTGAATGCATTGACCCATTGGGCACATTTAATAGTAATATTTATGAAAAAATATAAAATTATTTAAATTCTTTCATATTTTTATTTAAGGTTGTTCGGATAGTACATCGTAAGTCATAATAGAATCTAAATTTTTTTTTAAATAAAATTAAAAATTTGAATGCCAAAATTCCTTATTATAATTTAGTCGTGACCTATCATAGTTTATAATTGGATTAAGTTAATAATTTAATTACCAAAAATAATAAATGAATGACTTTTGATTTGAGCAGTTTTTCACGTAATATAGAACTGGCAACATTGCATTCATCAACTATCTATTTTAAATCTTAAACGCCTTCAATTTTATTTTATTTAATATATTACAATATTTAATGCAAATCAGTTTAAACACAATGGACGATTTGCGAGAAAAAGTATCTTAAAATTGAAAAAAAATATGTGACTAACATCAAGTATTTTATGCGACGTTGCCAGGCTGGTCTGACTCTCGATGCTTCCTTATTTTTAAATATTGGCGACTGTCATTTTGGAGAATTTTTTTGACTTTCTTGTTAAAATATCTTTAAAAGCGGTCGGCAGAAACTTTTGATTTTATTTTTAACATATTCCTCGGAAGTGAATTAATAAAATGTAAGTTTTTTTGTTTTTGTATCATTTGCACAGATGCCTATATAATTCGATATGTGTGCGTTTCGTCGTTATTCCCCATAGGCTACATGTTAAATTTCAATTTTTTAAAAATTAATTACACGATAACTCTGTGTCAGATCTGCTTCAAAATTTTATTTTATACGTATTTGATAGTGATTAATAACATATTAAAAAATTAGCTTTTAATCAAGGAAAGTGCTTTAATGTCCGAACAACCTTAATTTAGAAGTAAAAATTTTTTACTATCGTTAATTATTGCCTCAATTTCTTATTCACACACACAACGTGTCTCCCAGGCCATCGAGAAATGAAATATAAAAATTGCTGAGTCCAACACAGTCAGTCTGGAAATTAATTGCTCTCTCCCCCAAAGCCTTGATAAAGCATTTCTCAGCAAACAAACGTTTCGATGTATTATTCACCTGCATGAGAATTTTTGGATTATCGATGTCGAATTTGTGATTGTTTTCCAACGAATGCATGCAAAGCGCAGTGCATGTTTTTTTGTATTTTATGTTGCTTCGATGATCCGCCATCCTTTGTTTAATATTACACCCTGTTTGACCCACATAGCCTCTTGTTGGAGGTGGGCAATCTAGACATTTTATAAAATAAACAATATCAAATTGATTGTCAAAAGGAAATTTGTCCTTGTTATTAAATAAATAGGATAAGCTCGTCTGTGTTTTGAGGGCAGTATGTGCATCAAACTGTTTTAATGTTTTTTGTATGCTTTCTGAGAGTCCAGGAACATGACATAACGAAAAATACAATTGTTTATTTATCACGGTTGATTGATGTGTGTGTGTGTGTGTGTGTGTGTGTGTGTGTGTGTGTGTGTGTGTGTGTGTGTGTGTGTGTGTGTGTGTGTGTGTGTGTGTGTGTGTGTGTGTGTGTGTGTGTGTGTGTGTGCGTGTGTGCGTGTGTGCGTGTGTGCGTGTGTGCGTGTGTGCGTGTGTGCGTGTGTGCGTGTGTGCGTGTGTGCGTGTGTGCGTGTGTGCGTGTGTGCGTGTGTGCGTGTGTGCGTGTGTGCGTGTGTGCGTGTGTGCGTGTGTGTGTGTGTGTGTGTGTGTGTGTGTGTGTGTGTGTGTGTGTGTGTGTGTGTGTGTGTGTGTGTGTGTGTGTGTGTGTGTGTGTGTGTGTGTGTGTGTGTGTGTGTGTGTGTGTTCAATTTTAAGCATGAAGGAATTGAGCTACGAGGTTGAAATTTTATATTTAAGTTAAACACCCCCCGGGACCGGAAAAATAAGCTTTTAATCAAAATCGGCCAAAGAGTACTAGTACTTTACTGATGTACTTTTTCAGTTTTTTTCGATTTTCTCAAAATTCGCTCTAACGATTTTGATTAAAATTCAAAAATCAATTATTTTTTAGATACTCTTTCAAATGTATATTCTCGTTTTGCCCTCAAAATTGTTTGAAGCACACTTTACTCTTGTGCTTCATGGGAAAGATAGGAGAAATGGTTGCCATGGTTACAAAATATAAATATTTTCCGATACTTATAAATTTTACATCTGAATTCAAATATTCCCTACTGCCGGGAACTAAATACATGTCGACACAAAAAATCTGGTGTGACAAGCACAGTACACAACTTTTGATTACCGAAGGTAAGAGAAAGTTGTGTGCTGTGCGCCAGTCACACCAGATTTTTTGGATTCAGGGGACCTCAAAACGTGTATATCCATCAAAATCTCGACATCGAATTTTTGACATGAATCCAATACTTTCTCTCTCTATATATAGAGGTAAGAGAAACTAATAAAAATTGAAAAAATACATTAGTAGTGTACTAGTACTAGTACTATTTGGTCAATTGGAATGGAATTCCTGCACATGCTTGGGACATGAATTCTTGGCTAAAATATACAATTTGAGGATCGAGAGTTCTTTCCTTAGTCTGTAATTTCAGTTGAAATTCATTCAAATGATTGTGAAAATGACGTCAAATTCACGCTAAAGGGAATCGCCTCCTTTTAATGGCAATTTCAAGAAAAGCAATCAAACGGGCATTTAAAAGCAATAAAATCTCTTTCAGAGAAATTTACATAAACATTATGTTTTGATCTTTTAACTGGAATCGATCTTCTTGAAATTTAAGATTTTTTCACAATAAATTAAATTAATTTCAAGTGAAATATCAAAGAATGTGGGTGAATGGGAATTACTCAAAAACGAAAAAACTCTCGATACTCAAATTTTATACTTAAGCCAAATACTTATGTCGCAAGTATTTCAAGAAATTTCAATCAGCCAAAGGGTACTAGTACTTTACTAAGGGGGGGGGGGGCGAAGACGGGCGGTGCTGCTAGTTTCTTATTATTCTAGATATACCGGGTGGGCCAATAGTGCGTGGACGGAAGATTGTGGGCTTATTAACGGACATTTTTAAAATTTGTTGATCGCACATAATGTGGGGCCTTTAGGGCTACAAATTAAAAATATTTTTGTTCCAATTGCACCTCATATACAGGGTGGTCCATATCAAAGTTATGTATTTTTAAAAGGAACGCCCTGTATATTATTGCATATTTGGATTCTACGGCCAATTTTAGTATGAGTTTATGTCATGCAATGTATTCCAAACCAAACCGTTTAGCCGCAAATCGGGCTTTAGTGAAAAAACTGCTGTCTGGAAAAAATTGAATATCTCGCGAACCATAAAACTTAGGGAACTGTTCGTTTGTGATGAAATGTTTGTCATGAAATGTACTAATGTAGGCCAGATGGGGAATCAGGAATTATTCTTATGTTGAGAGAAATGGCCATGCCAATTTGGAAAATTTCAATCATGGATAACTTCATTTTTTCAAATGGAACATGCTACTTTTTTTATGCCATGGGACGTGAAATTCAATTATCTTTCAGCTGATATAAGGTTGTCTATATCTATCTTTGGTAGTTTTCTTTTTATTCCAAAATATCTGATAACGAAAAAAAAAAAAAATTTTATTATAGACAAAATAATTGAAAAAAAAAATCCAAACTCAAAACAAAATTGTAATAAATGGAAAAGATATGCTAAATATTCGAAAATGTCTTTTAATTTCCCTTAAAATCATTTATTTGAACTTCTCAAAGAAGTCCCGCTTGCTCAAATTCGGGTTATGATTTGTCAACAAGATGGCGCACTTCCTAACCTGAACATAACCCTAATTTATTTTTCGAGAAGTTCTAATAAATGATTTTAAAGGAAATTTAAAAACATTTTCGAATATTTAGCATATCTTTTCCATTTATTACAATTTTGTTTTGAGTTTGGATTTTTTTTTTTCAATTATTTTGTCTATAATAAAATTTTTTTTTTTTTTTTTTCGTTATCAGATATTTTGGAATAAAAAGAAAACTACCAAAGATAGATATAGACAACCTTATATCAGCTGAAAGATAATTGAATTTCACGTCCCATGGCATAAAAAAGTAGCATGTTCCATTTGAAAAAATGAAGTTATCCATGATTTAAATTTTCCAAATTGGCATGGCCATTTCTCTCAACATAAGAATAATTCCGGGTTCCCCATCTGGCCTACATTAGTACATTTCATGGTTAGTAACCTCACAAAAGAACAGTTCCCTAAGTTTTATGGTTCGCGAGATATTCAATTTTTTCCAGACAGCAGTTTTTTCACTAAAGCCCGATTTGCGGCTAAACGCTTTGTTTTAGAATACATTGCATGACATAAAGTCATACTAAAATTGGTCGCAGAATCCAAATATGCAATAATATACAGGGCGTGCCATTTAAAAAAACATAACTTTGATATGGACCACCCTGTATATGAGGTGCAATTGGAACAAAAATATTTTTAAGTTGTAGCCCTAAAGGCCCCACATTATGTGCGATCAACAAATTTTAAAATGTCCGTTAATAAGCCCACAATCTTCCGTCCACGCACTATTGGCCCACCCGGTATAGGCTGACTATAGGGTCAAACGAAGGCGAGTGGCACACAACTCAACAATTTTAATATGTCAATTATTTTTTTATAAAGTATTTAAAAGAGAAAAAAAGAGATATCATTTAATTTTTTATCTCTCTCCTTTACATTTTTCTTCTCAATTTTATTTATTATTATAAATAAGAGAGAGAGAGAGAGGAAAGGATTTCGTCCTCCGGTAGTCAAAGGCAATTCGGCTTTCGGCTAAATATAGAAGAATAACAATTATCATTTTTTTGTGTGTGTGTGTCTGTTGTTGTTGATAAATAACAAGCACAACAAAGTCTCGTTTGTTTGTTTTTTTGAAAGAGAATTCTTTTTTTGTCTCAAGAAGAGAAAAGGTACCTGACCGGAGGGGAACTCATTAAAATTGCGGCGTACTTGAGAATAAAAAGAAAAGGAAGAAGATATCAATCAACAAACGATTTCATGCTGTATTGATTGCAAAGCGAAATAAATTGGAAACATTTAATGAATATAGAAAATAATATACGAGAACAGAGAGAGAGAGAGAGAGAGAGAGAGAGAGGCAATGGATCTCTCTAATGAGGTAGCAGCAGCGGCACTTCTTCTTTTTTTTTGGCTTATCAAAGTGAATCGAAAGAAGATGTCTTCGTTAAATCCGTTTTTTTTTCTTTTTTGTCTCTCCTTATTGATCCCGTGAGAAATAATGAAAAGAACAATTGAGCCACCTTTGGTTGTCAGAATATATTACGTCCATAATTTCGCAGGATCAAGGGGCTGCAAGAGGGCACACTTTAGTCTGAAAATACTGATTTTTTATGCTGGGAATGCTTTTTTTTAATTACGATTAATAAATTAAAAAATATTTTTTTTATATTTGAAGGGCTTAGTGGAAGACAGTCACAAGCCACAAAACATTAGTTTCGAGATATTAATTATTATACTGGCTCTGGGTATTAACTATAGTTACGCCTACGGGCTTGGTGTAGTGGTTAGCGTGCTAACCTCATACCAAAAGTCGCGGGTTCGGACCCCAGGCAGTCCGATGATTTTACTTAAGCCATTTGGATACCAAATGGCTTAAATAGAAATGCCTGGACCCCCAATAGATATATTAAACATACTGATTATCGTGAAAAGTCTTAAATGGCCTAATTTGCCGAAAAGTCTGTGTTAATGTGAGTGTGAGTGTGAATGAGAAAAAAGTGTGAATGTTAAAAAAAAAAAAAAAAAAAAAAA
>JAKCPI010029842.1:0-12244 GCA_023213315.1 Euborellia annulipes | reverse complement strand
ATAAATGTACATGAAAAAACAATTCTAATTGGAATAATGTTGGACGCATGTATGGCATACCTTATGAAGAGTTTATTATACCGTAAAATAAATTAATAGTTAACCAAGAAGTGGAACAACTCAATAAAAATTATTTTAGAAAATTTCCCAAGAGAGTTAATTTACAAATATAACGGATGTATGTGTAAGTAAGATTATTTGAGGGGATTAAGAATGGAGTTGTTTTATAATTATTGTTTTTAGAAATGCCTGGACCCTCAATAGATATTATCATACATAACGGTTATCGTCAAAGTCTTAAATGGTCAAAGTAGCCGAAAAGACTGTGAATGTGTGTGTTAGTGTGAGTGTGAATGAGAAAAAAGTGTGTTTAAAAAAAAAATTATTGTTTTGGGTTCAAATTTTATAAAAAATAATCATCCCTGGGAAAAAAATTAGAAGATCACAAGTTTAGAAAAAATCTGGTGTGTGTGCTGCAAATTTTAGTGTCATCATATATTAAGTTTCCGACAGTACGGTACATTCAATTTCAAGATGTAAAATTTATAAGTATGGAAAATATTTACATTCTGTAAGGCAACCATTTTTTCCTATCTTTTCTATGAAGTACAAGAGTAAAGTGTGCTTCAAACAATTTTTAGGGCAAAACGAGAATATACATTTGAAAGAGCAAATCTAAAAAAATAATTGATTTTAGAATTTTAAACAAAATCGTTAGAGAAAATCGAAAAAAAAAACTGAAAAAGTACATCAGTAAAGTACTAATACTTTTTGGCCGATTTTGATTAAAAACGTATTTTCACGCTCCCGGGGGTGTGGGTGTTTAACTTATATATAAAATTTCAGCCTCAAAGCTCAATTCCTTCATGCTTAAAAGTGAATACAGACACACACAGAGAGACCTCAAAACGTGTATATCCATAAAAATCTCGACATCGGATTTTTGACATGAATCCAATACTTTCTCTCTATATATATTGAGCATATATATAGACAGGGGCGCCAAACAATTAAAACAGGGGCAAAAAAATTTTTATTTTAAAAAATTAAAATAATTTAATATGTTCAAAAAAAATAAAACAAAAACAAATCTACTATAAAACTTTAAAAATTTTAAATAAAATCACAATTTTAATAAAATTAAAATTTTAAAAAATTTGGTAGTGATTTTCAAAAATTTTTGGAAAAATTTGGAAAAAAATGAATTTCTTACTCTTTTAATTTAGAAGATTTTATTTTTCAAAAGTAAAATATTTTAATAATAAATTAAATAAAAGAAGGAAATTTTGCCCCCCAGTAGGAGGCCAGGGGGGCAATGCTGCCCCCCAGTCCGGCCCTATGTATATAAGGGGTAGAGAAATTGAAAAAATAGCATGTAAACAAATCAAAGTAAATGAAAAACAAGATGACAAACTTAACGACATGAGAGAGAAAATATTTTAAAAATGAATTCATTTATTATCCCACAAATTCAACTTTGACAGCGGAAATGTTGACACTTGACAGAGTGAAAATAATTTTTTTTTCATTTGTGTATGTATTATTAGATTCTAGAATATAAGGAGTGCGTTCACAACTCAATATTACGGCGGTCTTAGGATTTTGTTAAGGAAGGGGTCATAAGAAAGGGGTGGCACATTCAAGGAAAGGAAGCTAATAATGAATTAATCCCTATTCAAATTTACATTCATAAAGAACTTTTGATTAAAATTCTAACATGAATATTTTTTGTCCAAATGGGGGACCTGCTGGGTTTCCTAGTGGAAGAGATAGATTTATTTATTCGATAGTTCAAGATGAAAGAGTGTATCAGGTAATTTCCATCAAGGAAAAAAATAAATAAATAAATAAAATCGAAAAACACTTCATATTATTTCCTACATAAATAACAAAGCTTGCCTTTTCTAATGTAGAAATATAATTGATCTAATAAAAGGATTTAATATTTTGCATTTAAGTATTTAAAATAGCAAATTACTATGATATCGTAAAATTTTGTTACCACATCTTATTTTTTACAGATTACGACTTATGAAAATAAAATAACAAAAAATAAAAAAAATATCAAATCTATCTTTACCATTCAGAAGAGACATTAAATTTTACATTTATTATGCTTTGCCACATTCGTATATGAAAACGAGAAGAGCGAGTGATCAAGTCTATTACTTTCTCTTACCTATATATGTATATAAATAGAGAGAGAAAGTATTGTATTCATGTCAAAATATCGTTGTCGAGATTTTAATGGAAATACACGTTTTGAGGAACCCTGAGTACAAAGTAGTTTCCGCAACATGGTCTGTCTGTGTATCTGTGTTCAAATTAAAGCATGAAGGAAGTGGGCTTGGAGGTTGAAATTTTATATTTAAGTTCAGTATCCACCATGAGGTGTGAAAATAAATTTTATCAACGGCCAATGAGTACTAGTACTTTACTGATATACTTTTTCAGTTTTTTTTCTAATTTTCTCCATTTAGCACCCGTCCTTATTTATTTCAAGTGATATTTTTTAATTATTAATTTCCGGTTTAAAAATCCCCCCCCCCCCCCCCCTTAGACTATTAAAGCTTGAATCAATAATTCAAAATTATTTTCAACAGGTAGATTTGATTGATTTTTTTAACTATTTATTTTTTTCGATACTTTATTTTCGTTTATACTTTAATATTTTCGCCCTTGAAGAGGATTTATTAAATAATTCTTAGATCATCAAAAAATATATAATTTGGCACAAGTGTAAAATGGGTACAATTTTGGGACGAATAAGGGTTAGTAGGTTATTTTAGTGATCATTTTAATTTCTAAATTATTTAAATTAAATTTGGCAATTAGCCTAGTAATAATAATTTTTTAATTTTTAGATTTTTAAAATATTTTAAATTTTTCTAAAGGTTAGTAAAAATTTTATTTGGAATCTCTTAATTTGAAAAAATTAATTTTCATTATTTCTAAATTAGTAGGCTTATATAAAAAATCTGGTGTGAGCACACAACCTTCTCTTACCTTCAGTAATTGAAAGTTGTCTTCTGTGCTTGTCACACCAGATTTTTTGTGTCAACATTTATTTAGTTACTTTGAATTCAATATATAAAATTTATAGAAAAATATTTATATTTTACTACCAAGGACCTTATTTTAACCATAGATAGACAGACCACCCAACTGACAGACCATTTTACGGGACCCACTTCTTTGGATTCAAAAAGAGTATATCTATCGACTTCGAATTTTTGCGCAACACTTTCTCACTATATATTACATATATAGGTAAGAGAAAGTAAAAAAATTTCTTAAAATGTTATTTCAGATAGAAATTAGATGCCACTCCTACTCCACCCTTAATCAATTAAAAAAAATGAATATCATCCGTTTATTTATGCCTTTTTCATTAAATTCTCGTTGTGATAAACGATCAAAGCTTTTTTTTTATCAAATAATCTAATTTGTTTTTTGAAATCTTTCCAATTATAATTGATTTACAAAAATTTATTTTGAATAATGAGAATGAATTTCAAAAAAAGAAAATATTTTTTTTAATAATTTGATAACGAATCACGAAAGAGAGAAGAAAAGAAATAATTAAATCCTTTTTAATAACAAATCTATCTATATATCATACAACCCGAGTAAAAATGATTAAAAATGATCGAGGGAGACACACACGCCCGCAGCAGGTCTACATAGGGAACCTTTAGGGACACACAGGGATACACACGCCCGCAGTGTGTATTCATTGATCATTTTTAATCATTTGTACTCGGGAAGTCATTGAAAGAAGAAGAAAATCAACAAAGCGGATACGTTAAGTTTAAATTTTTCATTTAAAGAATTAATAAATAAAAGTAATAAATCAAGATTTATCATAAAAGTGAGTGTGCCTTTAAGCTGAAGCACACACACCATATGAGCAAAAATCTGGGGTGCACACACACAACTTTCTCTTACCTTCGGTAATCGAAAGTTGTGTACTGTGCTCCACCAGATTTTTTGTCGACATGTATTTAGTTTCCGACAGTAGGGTACATTCGATTTTCAAGATGTAAAATTTATAAGTGTGGAAAAATATTTATATTTTGTTACCATGGCAACCATTTCTCCCTATCTTTTCTATGGAGTACAAGAGTAAAGTGGTCTTCAGAAGATTTCAATAACAAAATGAGAATATACATTTTATAGCGAATCTAAAAAATAATTGATTTTTGAATTTAAAAAAAAATCGTTGGAGCAAATTTTGAGAAAATTGAAAAAACTGAAAAAGTGCATCAATAAAGTATTAGTACTCTTTGGCCAATTTTGTTCAAAAGCTTCGTGTCACGTCCCATGGGGGTGCCTAACTTAAATATAAAATTTCAACCTCCTAGCACTTTTCGTTCTTGAGATATTTTGTTCACAGACAGACACACAGACACACAACAGACAGACCATGTTGCGAAACCACTTTTTTAGATTCAGGGGACCTCAAAACGTGTATATCCATCAAAATCTCAACATCGAATTTTTGACATGAAACCGTACTTTCTCTCTCTATATATATATTAACACATATATATAGAGGTAAGAGAAAGTAAAATGTTTTTGACTAATCGTGCCTAAAACTGTTTTTTCAATGCTTTTCTATGGGTCAACGTACACCGAGAAGGCAAAATACAATTGAGCATGATTCGACATCATTGAACAAAATGTTTTGCCATTGAGCGTTTTGCTCGATCGGTGTGCGTTGGCATTGGGCAAAACGTTTTGTCCAAAAACGTTTTTGCTCAATTGGGGTGCGATCAGCCTTAAATGTTCATACAAGGATGCATATATTCAATGAATTTGAGATAAAATTTAAAGAAAATAGAAAAAAAAATTTTTTAAACCAGGTCGTTATTTCCTGGTCGACGTTTCGGTCTTCGCTTTTTGGCTATTCAAAATGTACGTTGTTTACACTTATTTGTGAGAGAATTTTCAACGCATTGATGCTTTTATTGTATGGACCCTGTTATGCATTAGTGTGTCAAGCGCCAAAAAAATTAAAAATTGAGTTAAGCACGGAATATTGTTTCAAATGCTATAATTAATAGTATTTTTTATGAAATATGTCCTAAAAAAATTTATATTTAATTTTTTGTTACTTGCACAATTGACAAATAAAATTATATATAATCCAATGAAAACAAAAAACTTTAATGTTAATTTTCTCAAAACTCGGTAGCTGGCGCTTGACACACTATTGCGTAACAGGGTTCATATATCCTACTAATGATTTTAAACAGAGCTCACTCGAATAACAATTTCCAAAAGTAATAAAGAAGGTCACGATCAAAACGCCTACAAGGAAATAAAAATTAATTTTCTCTTTACTACGTAAATTTAGTCATTAAGCAATCTTTATTAATGATTAACATTCATTAAAAAAGTAGACAAAACAGCTTCTGCCTCTCTTTTGAATTCCAGTCAGGCATCCTTATGACTATCTATTGATTTACCTTACGTAAGAAAGGGGTTTTGAGAAATTAAAGTGAAAAATTATTATTAGTTTAAATCAATTGCTCTCTGAGATAGAAAGAGTATTTTTAAAAATATCTGACGAGTTAAGTAGTTCAGGTATAAATAAATCCGTTGACTCAATTTTTATTAAAAAAACTTTTTATAGAGCAATTGCTCTTATTTAATAAAAAACAATAGATAATATTCAGAACTGTTAAATACGACCGAAATTCTGTAGGATTAAGGGATAATAATGAATGACAGGTAGTGAAATTCGATCTTTAATCTAAAATATATTATCAATAGAGCGTGCGAACAACAACAGATGAATATTTTTAGATTATTTAGGATTGGTTTTGTGAGTCTCAGACAAAGAGGCCGGATTATCGAAATTTGTACTCCACTAATATGAATTGAAATATATAACTGTGATGTAATGTTTCAATTGGGAGGAGAGAAGTGCAATTTTTAATTTTCTTTTAAAAGTTTATTCATATACTTTAATGCCAGTTCTGAAGAAGGTCCAAGCCCGGACCGAAACGTCAGTTGTTTATGGGGGAAAAATGTTTAAAAGCTAGCGACATTTTGCATTAGTCTCAACCTTCAATTCCAACCTTAACATTGAAGAAGATATCAATCTTTAAGGTCCTGGCAAATTTTTTTAAAAGAGATGTTAATAATAAAATATTCTAACAAAAATAGATTAAAAAATAAAACTTCCCAGGGTCTAGGTCATACTTGTTTAATAAATGAAGTTTGTATCCTAACGACGGATCTAAAAATAAGCGCCTTTGAAACGATATTATATAATCAAAAATTTTATAGATTAATCAACACATTAACTGCAAAAATTTTAAATCTAAAATCGATTCTTTTCGGACATGCGATTTATAGTAAATTTATAAAACTTAGTTATATAGTTGGTTCTAATATTATATTATAGAACATGACTGAAACTTTATAAAAAAATATTAGATTTAATCGTTAATTTCTTATAAAAAATCAGGAAATTGAATTTTTGGAAATATGTTAGAAAGGTTTCCTCAATGAATTAATTAATAGGTTTCTGTAATTAATAGGTTAAATATATCAAGAAATAAATATTTGTCAAATAACGTTGTTCTTTACCGGTTTTATAGGCCTCCGACTTATCCATGCGGCATGGTGATGTCTCGTGCAGGGCCTGAATGCCATGCCCCGGTCAAGACCCTTCAGACCATGGTTCGAACCCCGGTTAGGTCATCGCGACCCACGACACTCACACTCTCTATATAAAGATACAAAATATCTCAATAGAGAGGTGAAGATATGATCGATGAAGTTGACGTGACCGCGACTACTGACGAACTGAATCCAAAGGGTGAAGAATACGAGAGAGAGAAGAGAGGGAAAAGAAAGAGAGAGAAAGAAAGGATCCACCCCCGCCGCTCTATCGACCAACCAGCCAATGTCACGTGATAGTGTACCCCCTCTCCCCTTCTCCCATCATCACCCATCCCCTCCCTAACTTTCGTAACTCCCAGCGCCGTGCTGCGGTCATGGCCAAAATCATTTTCAAATATTATATTTTTGCATTTACAGAAGATGAATAAAAACAGCGGGAGGTTAGATCAAAGTCTGGTTAAAAAAAAAAACACTTAAATTTATTCTGGCTTAGTTCAACAAGACAAATAACTACGAACAGGGATTGTTATCTTTGTATATGAACAGTCACGGAGGAGGCAAATGGCTAAGCTGTGGATTATGGAGTCCGAAGTCTCAACACGGCTCGGGTTCGAATCCAGCTTGCCCCAAATAATTCAAACATTTGCCGAAGACTCCTCTTAGGGTAGGCAACTGGGAGATCTCACCTCACAAGTACAAAGGCCCTAAGTATTTTAAAAAAGATGACCTCGCATTGATTTATCAAGGCCTTTTCTAAGTCCTTCCATTGATAAAAAGGAACTCATTCATAAATTTTCTAAGAGTGAGTAGTAGTAGTGCGAACATTCCTGGAATACAAAGATTCCTTCACCCCTCAAAAGCAAAGCTATTGTACTATCTATTATTAAACAATCATGGCTAATGATTTGTTTATCGCGTTTGCTTTAGGATGTGAATTCTTTCAAATATTTATTTTTGCAAAAACATTAAAATATCCTCTCTCAATCTTATTATTCTGTACATTTTTTAGTCTCCTAATCTCAGATACTAATTAGTTGCCATATAGACATCACTGAAAATCATATTTAGTTTAAATAATGCTAATATGGAATTTCGGATAAAAAAATCTTGCATATCATTTAGGTAGGAAAAATATTTATAAGTTAGAACCAGTGGAGTAACTAGGATTCAAATCTCTGGGGGAGGGTTATAATTTTTTAAAGACACTCTCCTATTTGGCATTAAGCAGCATCATTTTGGAATTTTATAAAACAAAAAATATTTTTTAAACGAAAAGAAAGACAATAGTTTCGAAAAATATTACATCTTACGACGAGGAAATAAAAAGAATAGCAGCTATTGATTATTTCATTTATTAAGGCCCACTAGGCTGACGTTTCGGTCTTGATTAAGATCATATTCAGAGCTAATAACAGAGAATAGATTAGTCATTGGGGGTCGTCCACATCTTACGTGACGCGTTAGGTAAGTGGGACATAACAATTCAAAGTTGAATTTACAAAATTTTTTGAAAAAAAAAAGTTCTAATGATTTCCACAACAGGGAAAAATAGAGTGATTATTTGAGTCACGAGGGAAAATTTACTAAAAAAAAAAAAAAAGGAAAATGATATGAATTTTGTATAAGAAATTTTATTCGAGTTTCTATGTTGTAACATAATATTTGTAGAGGGGTTTTGTTTGTTTGTGACTAACTGTGACATGGGGGGGGGGGAATAGAAAATCGTCAAAATAGGCGTTGCGAAATATGTGAACGACCCCTTATTGTAAAAATTTACAATTATATTTAACAAATAAGAGGAATTGTAAATACCTTTTGGGCTGTCAATATAAGGACGCCCCCCCCCCCCCCCGTAAATAAATATTCAATCATCTAGTTTAATATGAATATATAAATAAGGTATTTACAAGGTATTTACAATCCTTATTTGTTAAATATAATTGTAAATTTTCACAATAATGATAATGAATTCTGTGTGATTTAGCTCTGAAGATGGTCTTAATAAAGACCGGAACGTCGGCTTAGTGGGTCTTAATAAATGAAATAATCAATAGCTGCCTTTTTCGGCATCAGATCAGAGGTCATTTAAACCCCATCCCAATTTATTTAAAAGGATTGGTAACGAAATCAAATACATTTTTCTCTCTTGGAAAAGGAAGCGAACCAACCCGGGACCCCAAATAAGAAGTTAGTGTAATTTATTTAAATGACTTTCATGGGTCAAAATGGGTGGGGTGGGTATTTTGTTCTCTATCAACTTTCAAATAGAACATTTTAATAATTCATTTAAAAAGATGAAACTTTCCATACGCGTTTTTTAGTGATAAGAAGTGGCTGTAGACTTTGAATTGGGTATAGAAGACTTTGCAGCCAAGGAATTAAATAAAAAACTTTTATTTATTCAATTATCCGTCGACGTTTCGGTCGCAAATCACGACCTTCCTCAGGACGATTAGAATACAAGATTATCAGTAGGCCTATTATATTTAATTATCAATAGTTCCAGAAGCCCTATGCGAGCAAGTCACTTACTCGTAATACATATAGGCCTAGCCCAAATATTGTATAATTTACAATGATAATTAAATATAATACTGTTAATCTTGTATTCTAACAATTAATCATCCTGCGGAAGGCCGTGATTTGCGACCGAAACGTCGATGGTTGATTAATTAAATAAAAGTTTTTTATTTAATTCCTTGATTGCAAAGTATCAAATACCCAATATTTTTTTTTAGTGTTTCAACATTATAAAAAATTATAAAGTACAACCCTTGCTGAACCACTCCCTCATAATTTTATTTTTCGTAGATATTTTGACAGGAATTACGCCTGTACTGTAAGATGACCAGGCGTGAATCGAAATATCTTCAAAATAAAATGATGTGCGAGTGGCCCATCAAGGGCTGGTGTATTATTTTCCGAATATTCCTGTTCAATGATAATTTTTCAAAGTAAAATTATTATTTTTTTTTTAAATATATAATAACTAAAATAACAATACCTTATTTTCTCTTTGGAAGAAGAGTTAAGTTACCCTTAATGCATTTATTTGTCATAAAAAACACAATATAACAATTTGTTAAAATAATTATATTTTATAAAACATTATTTAAATGAGTCAAGGACGAAGTCAAACCCCCATTCGGCTCATACTCCGCAAAGTATAAGAAATATTTTAATGTTTAAATTGTCTGAATTGAAGAGAAAAAAATTAATTAAATGTGACAATTTGATAAAATATTATTTACCTTTGAAGGGTTGCGTGTAGCAGGGGGCGGGCGGGGGTTATTCTCTCGTGCATTCATTCACTTTCACACACTCATTAGAAAGAAACTATTTTATTGACAAACTGTTAACGAAATATAATAGAAAACAAAGCATATTCACTTGTGAATCACTCAAACACAACTGCAAGTAAGGGCCTTTCTCTGACTTGTCTTGAAAGAAAGAATCATAATAGCGAGTCCCATTTGTTTTCTATTAAACATTTTAACAAATAATCTATAAAAAGATATTGAATTAAAAAAAAAGTTACTATCTACTTTTTCTTTAAAAATTAACAATATGGAGTGAATCTAGTAATTGGACCATTTTTATTTAACATCCCTTAAACACCCTTAAGCATATGTTCATGATTTTTAAATTTTAAAATCTTTTAGGGAAAGTTGCAACTCAAAAAATAAATAATATAATTATTTAAAATTTTCCACCACCAAACCACCCCTAAATAAAAGACGCTGTTCTAATCATTATTTTCGCATTTTAAAACATTTTTACAGGCAAATCGCAATTCCAAAAAAATTAAAAATAAATTATTTACAATTTTCCGACCACCCAAAATACAAATATAATTTTGGGGTTTAGGCTTTCACAGTTGTTATCATTAGTAAAAGGATTTGATTTTCAGTTCAACTGTGGTTTATTTGTAAAAAAATTATATCGTTTCGGCCACTCATACTGTGTATGTTCTGCCGAAACGTTGTAATTTTTATAAATAAACCACAGTTAAATCGAAAATCAAATTCTTTTTACCTATACAAATATAATCTAAATTAAATTATAAGCAAAAATGATCCAGTACATAATCACGCTAAAGTGAAAGGTTCAGTAGATATAGAGGAGTAAAAGAGGCTTTTTCACTTTCTCTCACCTATATATGTATATTTGCGATTTATAACAAGTACAAAATCAAAAAATTTAAAAAAAAATTTCAATTTCCATCCCCACCATCTATCCCCTAAGTAAAAAACCCCCTCCCTTCCCCTCCCCTTTTCCTCCCCCTCCCCCTTTTTTTCCCCCCCCCCCCCCCCCCCCCCCCCCCCCCCCCCTTTCCCCCCCTTCTCTCTAAAAAAAAGTTCTATTCAATTTTTTATTTTTTGGAAATAATCATCTAACATTTTCAACACTAGAAAATTTAGGGATAAAAAAATAATAAAAGCCTAAGTAAGCAATTAAGAGATAGTAAGTTATGTGATGAGTTTTTAGTCAAACTACGGTCTAGTTCTACAAAACAAAATACAATTAAATTATTGTTTTTTCTCTAGAATATTAAGATGAAAACTAATGTTTTTTCTAATGCCAAAAATGAATTTTATTTACAAGAAAGATTTAGATTATCTAGAGGCAGGGCCGGCTCTAAATATAAGCACAGGATGTGTCGCATCGGGGCGCTTCCGTATAAGGGCGCCATAATTTACGCAAAAAAAATAATTAAAAATTTTCAAGGCGGCAGAAATTTTCTGCAGAAAAATTTTTAGTTCAGGCCCCCGAAAAAAATTTCTGGTTGAAAGGCGTCAATTACTGTTCTGCATCGGGGCGACAAAATCCTAGAGCCGGCTCTTTCTAGAGGTGAATATATTTTTAAAGAGAAGGGGTGGCATTAAGTAGGATCTTTTGGATTATAACATTTAAAACAAAATGTAAACATTTTTTAAAATGAAGAGAAAATAAGCTAGTCAAAGCTGTCAGAATTTGGAACAAATCAAAAAATTTTTAAAATAATTCAACACCCAATCTCTTTTTAAATCCAGGGGTTCAGCGGTGTTTGGCTTTTATTACATCATCAGGAAAATAAAAACCCTGGTGAAAAAGAGTAAAAATGGTGCTAGGAAATAAAAAATAGCAAATAGAAAAAGAGAGAATTGAAGCAGAGACTCGAAAGGATTGGTTCCTTTACAATGTCATCTAACTGGGTTGTAACGTCTAATCAATTGAATGTCCCTGTTGTTGACAAAAGAGGAAAATAACACTTTGGATAAGCAAATAAATAACTTTAGCTATAGAATTCGATTTTGATGTTTTGAGGCCTTTCATCTAATAAAGAGAAGAAAGTCGAGATTCAATCACTCAACAAGAAGAATACGAACAAATTATTTTATCAAAGGACTTATTTGTATTTTTATCCGAATTAACGCAATAATAAATTTAATGGTAAAATAATATTTAATAATTAAATGAAAAGTTGGGGTAAAATTTAAAAAGTTCATTAATAGTTTAACTCCTTAAATTGGATTAAGGGTTTAAGGTCAGGGATATAAAAATGTTTTAATGAATTAAATCCATAGTTAAATGTTTATATGACGGTAGTAATTTTATAAGAGTTAAC